>JAPTYQ010000015.1:24522367-24532854 GCA_029814465.1 Ostorhinchus cyanosoma | reverse complement strand
TATTGGAACCCAGTCCAATTTTTATGCTATGCAAACTGATAGTTGTTTAACAAATGAGAAGTTAAAGGGTTAAAAAAAATGCCACAGATTAACCCATAAAGACCCAAACAGCCAGCGACCAATACCATCTACTGACCTAAAATATTTAATACCTGTTGATCCACTAATCCTATCAATACATGTAAATAACTGCTGTAAAATACAGTTTGCCATCTTTTAATGGTCATGAGATATGACCCATTTGGCCGTTCAGAAGCTCCATAGTTACAGTGAAAACACTGTTATCTTAGTTATAATTATATAGTTATCTTAGTCAAAATCACATCAAATCAAATTTTATTTATCATAACAGAAGTAACATAACATAACCCTTTACATATAGAGCCAATCGAAACCAGACTCTAATTTGCAGAAACCCAACAAAGTCCTCCAGGAGCACACACTTTATATTTGGTCTATGCTCAGTTAATGTTATATTTTGTTTTTAAAAATCACATTTTCTTCATTTTTCTCTGTTCCTGATTTTGTGATATTCACTTTTAATCTGAGCTTTTATGAACAACTACATTATCCGTGAATTAATATAGGAAAATACCTGATTTTCATTGAAAAAACTGCAAAATACAGAGGAAGTCTTTCCTTCCACTGTCCTTCCACTGTTTACTCCTGGAGGATTCTGTCAGGTTTCTGTAAATTGGATTCAGAGTCTGGTTTCGACCAGCTCTATATATAAAGTGTCATGAGATAACTTTTGTTATGATTTGATGATTTGACAATAAATGGTGATAAATAACTTAATAAAGGTCAAATAGAGAGGAAAAAAATCATTTGGGAACTGCCACAAAAGTAGCACTAGGTCTTAATGGGTTAAACATGTTAATCACTGTAGAATTTATCCAATGGATGGAACTTAAATATTTGTTCAGTTAAATCCAGGTGGAAACATGTACTTCTAATCCCAGACATTTAGAAAGTGTAACATAGCATTTTAGTCTTATATCTCAAAGTTTTAATCTCTATATTAGACAACTTTAAATCTCTTTCGCTGATAATTCTTTTGCCATAACAGTCCTAAAAACAATCGCAGTGACTGCAGTGCAGTTGCATAATGATCCGACTGTGTATTAGACGTCAGGGTTGTAAAGCTGCCTGCCCAACGATCTAGTTTGGCAGTGAGGAGCCCGTATTAACAACACAACAGTAGTTATTCTCCCAGTGCTTTCCTAAATGTCACAGTTTGCATTTGTCAGATTGCAATGTATCACTTAGAGGGGGGTGATGGGAAACCCTCCAAGAGTAACCTTGAATGGCAGCCAATCGGCACGGGACCAGTGGCCTCCCATTCCTCTGCTACACTGCACTGCACTGGTGCGGCGCTCTACAGTATATTTAAACGCATGCCGACACCCAAGAGGAGTAGAAATAGCACCTGACCCCTTGAAACTGATACCCTCGCAAGCAAGGGAGAGGGGAAATTGTTTAATGAAGATGGATCACGGTGATGGCTTTACATTTCATTTCTTAACAGCGGGCATACGGCTTTATTACAGCCAGTCCTCACCTTTGTCCTCTCCCTCTCAGACGACGCACTCAGGAGGCTCTGTGTACTCACTTTAGTTTTGGTTTTAGTGTTGTTTTGAATGTGTATGCGTGTGTGTATTTGTGTGTGTGTGTGTGTGTGTGTGTGTGCGCTGTCTGTTGCCTCTTGAATGTGAAAATCTGCCTGCATTGTAGAACTTGCTTAGCTGGCTAGTCAACAGGGAAATGTTGACAATTCAGCCCAGTTCCATCTGGCCACATTCTTCCTGGTCTAGCTGCTCTGTGAGGTCTCCTGTGAAATGATGTCCTCTATCAGCACTGAATGTCACAAACCCTACACCATTATTGCAGAGGAGGATCCCCACAGACCGTAAGGAACGAAAAGGGATTCAACACCTCTTTTGTAGCTCATTTGATGTGCTCCCTCCTCCCTCTTATGTGGGAGGCAAACGGATACATTACATTGGCAGCATTTAATACCATTAGACATACAGAAGTGAATTTATAGTAAATGACTGTTGGTGCAACTTATCTCATTGACAACAAATCCAACAACAACTTCTCTTCACATTAAAACTCATCCATTTGTGAATAAAATAGCAGATTTCCAGTTTTTATAGCAAGCATTTTACTGTATTTAACCTCAAAAATGATCATGAAGGAATATTCAGTTTCATGGAATACATAATTTCTGTTTGTTTTCCTTATTTGTTGATAACATTACAAAGGAGTTAACCTTTGATAGAATACTCATAAAAATGTTGTTGGAGGACACAACAAGACAATTACTTTTGTAAATTTTTCAATATTTTTTATTGTTATGTAGAAAATCAAGGTCAGTGAAGTTACCATATTTGGTCTCTTACCTGTAAATGGTGAAAAAAAATAAATATCCAGGAAGTGTATATACAAAATACAAGAAAAAAACACATATAAGGTGAAAGGAACATCACATTTAGAACATTAGAACAACATAAGTGCTGATCCAGACACCTGTCAACATTAATACACTTTGAACATCATTACGCACATTAGTACCATTACTTTATGGTACCTTCACTGTTCATGCACAGGTGGACCTTACAGACCCCGTAGACCACAACTGACCTGAGATTATTGCCTCACTATCCTCCCTGTAACTGTTACTGTCACTGTCTTGTAATGTGTAAGGAAATGACCAAATATGCCCGATAAAGATTTAATGATTCATTTATTTTGCAGACGAGTCCTTGCTGCACCACTTTAGTGTCGGAGATATAAATTAATATTATTGAAAATAAAATGTTATGTATCACTAAGCTTTACTTGTATAATACTGTGTTACTTTAATGATTTGCATTGTCTGACCATGCACACAGCTTGTTTTACTCCTTTAGGCTTTTGCTTAGCTTGTGATAACTGCAGGTTTTTAGTTTTTTTGGTTTTTTTGGTCAATAATTCAACATCTGGCCACAGGGAAAACAGCTGAAAATCAGCTGTTTAGCAAACGCAGGTGAATTTGCAGTATTGTTGATGGATGTATAATTTTACTGAATAATGCACATATTAAAAAATGAAGGTACGAGTTGCAAGACATGTTTGTTTGCTCGTGTTACAGAATGGAATTATATATGTTATGTGTGTTCAGTCATATACTAATGTCTTAATAACTTTAATTATGAGGCATTTTCTGACTGTAATCCATTTGGTTCACAGACGGTGCAGGTCACCACCCCACTCACAATTAAACATATTAAATTTAGTAAAAACAGTCTCTGAAATAAGTATGTCCACATTATTATGATGTAATACTTTTCCTGTGTCCAGTATTCTTGTCAGCTTCTACAGTTTTTTTAATTGTGTGTTTTTGTGTGAATATTTTTACTTCCTGGTCATGATGCACCAGTAAATGAATCTTTTGAAGAACATGTGACACAATGCTACATTCTCATTGGAGGATTAGAGATTCATCTCTGGGCTCAATTTATGCACTCTGTAGCCAATCAGAATTATTTTAATTTTTGTGTCCTTTTGTGATTACATTTTGTCTAGGTTGCCAAGTGGCCTGAACTCAGATAGAGACTCTTTCTGGACTCAAGGATGACTATGAAACAGACGATTAACCTGCTCCAGTTGTCACAGGTAACAAAGTTTAGTTTTGTTCTCCCTGTTGGACCTCAGTTTAATCACCTACACCTCTAGGTTTCACACATGAGCCATAATGGAACAGATTATAAGGCTGAAAACCAGTTGGATATTCACTTCATGACATAATTCCATGTAATAACAGCTGGTGGTTGACGGATTGATATTGGATAGAAGAGTATGAATACTGCAACTAGCAGGGTATTGTTTTGCTTGTTTGATTTTTGTTTTTTTTTTCTTTTCTTTTGTACCCTGCCTCCTCGATAGGGAGGCAATGGGTATTGTTTTAGGTTAGGTTTGTTTGTTAACACTCTAGCAGCAAAACTATTGGTGAATTCATACCAAATTTGGTTTATAGATTGCCAGTGACCCAGAATAGATTTCATTACATTTTGGGAAAAGTAGGACAAAGTTCCTTTTTTTTAAAATGAATCTTTAAAATCTCTCTCCCCCCCATTCACTTGTCTGTAGCAGAAAAGCTGTTGGTGGAATTCATACCAAATTGGGTTTATAGATTGCCAGTGACCCAGAATAAATTTCATTATATTTTAGGAAAAGTAGATCAAAGTTAAATTTTTTTTTAGGAATTTTAAAAACCTTTTTCTTCTCCTATTTACTTATAATGGCCAAAATTTCAAATGTCTATAAAAACATAAAGTTTGTTTCAATTTATTTCGGACTTGGCCCATATATAGAGGCAATTGATATACTGACTTAGACATGATGACATCAGCTGGATCGATGCCAAAATAAGCTACAATACATGTGAGGGGCGGGGTTTGTTGTGCCTGGAACCACTTGTTTTACTCTTTTTTTTTGTTTTTGTTTTCTTCTTTTTTTATTTAACAGGCAGACTTAAGTCATGATTGAAACTGATTGAGAATTTGTCTCTGTGCACAAGTTCATTTTATTAGCACCTCTCAGCATCAGCCACCTCTGTGGTAAACTTGCTTATCTGCATGAAGAGCAGTTCTCATTGATGGAGTAGAGCCCACACCTCTGGACCCCAGACCAAAGGTCAAGGGTTCAAATGGGCAGCGAGGCCCTCAGGCTGAAAATCTGAACTCTTCTCACCTAAGCTGACAAACTAAAGTGCTTCAGCAGTGCAGTATTTCACTAAAACTGGGCAAACCACCAGTAATATTAAGCATTTTTTTTTTTTTTTTACATCACTTGAAGATTTTAATCCACTTATGGCACCAAACATTTCGATATGTGCAGCAAGAAATTAAATTTAGCACCATGGGTAATTCATTTTTGTCCTGTATGTAGAAATTTAGATGGACATGGAGGTATGGTGGCTCCTCATAGTGAATGAATTTTAAATGAAAGTTAATGGAAGTTTTAGTCATCAAAAAACTCCGATCGTGCTCCGGTCATGAACCAAGGGGAGCATTTGTCTGATATAACAAAGATATATGAGTCTCACAGTACACAGCTCGCTGGTCTTAATTAGGTAGCGACCATCAAATGGGTATTGTATTATCACATTGGTAAGTGTACCACAACATGCTCGCCCCTAACCTTATACATTTATGAATTTCAATATAGCAGGGACACAGAATACTTAGAGGAATAATTAATGCAGGGCTAAATTGAGTTTGAAAAGCCTATGGTTTACTGTGTCATTGGTGCACACTGTCAGGCAATTGCAGAGGCTGAGGGATTGGGAGGGTCAGTGTGTAATGTCCATGCGATGAGTGGTGCTGCTTTACGACTTCCATTTGCTCCAGTGCGGGCAGCCTTCCCACTGGTACTCACTAATGACGCCTCTCTAATGCTGCATGGAAGAGCAGAGGAGGGTAATGTAAGTGGAGATAGGGGAACCACTAGGGTAAAAATTAAAACACGATAATTGATAATATTTCAATGTAGCTTAACGGAATTGCTCCATAACATGTTCAAGAGGATTATCAATGAATAATTAATTAAAACGTACACATATTTCATAATTGAAAGATGTGAGAAAAAGATGCAGTGTAAATTGTATAAAGTAATGTATTATAAAAGAAAACTTCTAAAACTGGTTATATCTGTGCTGCAGTGAATGAGAATGAATGAGATATTCCGTTTATTTAAGTAAAAGTACTGATATTATACTGTGAAAACTCTGCATGTATAAAGCCGAGGCTACTTCACTAAATGTGAGTATTGTAGATTATTTCAACTATTTTAATCTGTAGTAATGCATCAGGCCATTGTATGATGTGTAAAAATAATCGATTGGTCAGTTAGTCAAAAAGGAGGGTTATTGTTTATTTATTTAATTATCTATTTATGATGTCATGAATCCAATAGACTGTATAATCAGTTTAAATTAGCTTGATTATATGAAAATACAAAATAATTTAAAAGTCCAGATTTGGATTTTCGAACTGATCCAGAAGTGTTTTAAAAGAGTGTATTTGGCTTAAAGCTGCAGCTTTCTCAGCATAACTGCAGCTGCATTACTGCATATCAGCAAATGTGACTTAAGTGTCCTGGTGTTCCTCCTTTATGGCATATTCAGACATGTGGGAAGGTTCAATATGTGACTGACAGCTGTGGACTCTCAGTACAGGAGCTTGAAAAGTGGCTTCATTTTTCCATAACAGCACAAAACAGCATGAGGACATCTGTATTATATTTAGACCCAAATTATCATGTATATTTTTCTAAATTGTTATTTTCTTCCTCTGTTTTAAAACAAATTTCTGTCCACATAACATTTGTCTTACAAAATTATCTCCATCCATGCGATGAAAAAATGACCATAAAGTGGTACAAATACTTGGACAAAACACTGTTTCTGTTGGACTTAAAACTCTGGACCCTGTTAATACTGGATGCAATCGAACAACAGTGACAAGTTCAGTTCTAAACTTAAGTACCTTCGGTGTTGGTTGGTGTTTTCAAAGTATATTCTTTACATGATGTGGATTTGTCCATAACACTGGTCCCTAAGGTACCTCGAGCTACTACAGATCATACTGTGATTTTCACACCTGGATTTGATGTTTCAGGTGTGTGTTCCAAATAGAAACCAGTAACTGACAACAACAAAATAGACTGTGATGCCTTCCCATTTTCTCTGTCCACATGTAAAGCAGACAATGGAAATATTCACTTAGGAAATTTCTGTTTTTGTGACCTTTTTACATATGGAAGAGCAGCCGAAACATTAACAAAAATATTTATTTTGTAACATATCTACATCAGTGTGGATGGGGCATCAGTGTTTTGATTTGGACTGAGAGGAGGAATCTACAGGAGGATGGTATGCATTTTTTAAATTCAGATGTTTTCCCCCTAAAGCAGGGGTGTTGAATCTGGTCCACCAAAGGGTCCAGTCCAGTTCATTGGGTGAATTTGTGAAATGCAAAAAATTACAGATATTAATCATTTTAGGTCATTGGCCACATACAGATGAATTCAATCTCAAGGGGGTCAAAGCAGTAAGATATAATTATAATAACCTATAGATAATAACAGCAAATGTGAACATTTTTGTGTAATTTTACTGTATTTACATTGAAACAAACTATCATTTGACAAAAAACATGAATAACCCAAATAAATATGAACAACCTGAATTGTCTTAAGAGAAATAAGTGCAATTTTAACAATAATGTCTTTTATTAAATGCTTTATGTATTTGTAGATGCACTGTGATCTGTACGTTGTAATGCACATGTGTAAATGTTAAACTGAAGTGTAATATTGTTAAAATTTTACTTATTTTTCTTAAGAAATGTCAGTTTGATTACATTATTCACATTGTTTTAAAGGACAGCTTGTAGATGTAAACATTTTCATTATGTAATTTCACTTTTTTCATTCTAAAACACAGAGGAAAAATTGAGGTTGACATTATTTATATATTATTATATTATTATTTTACTGGTCTGGCCCATTTTAGATCAAATTTGACTGAATGTGGCCCCTGAACTAAAATGAGTATGACACTCCTGCCCTAAAGGAACATTTCATCTTCAAGTTTATCACAAACTGTCAAAATCAACACATTTGGAGTTGTCGCTGAACAGGAAGGTAGGTGAAAAGCAAACTATAGCTGTCAGACGAATGTAGGAGCTTAAAAAAAAATCAGTATTTCACTAAAGCTGCATAAAAAGGATAATCTCATGTAAAAAAAAAAAAAAAAAGCACAAATGTTACATGTAGGATTCCATAACTAACAAATAACTGCTTTATTTTCCCCTGCACTTTGGCACTATTATTACCACAATGTCCATGTGATTAGAGGATCCGCCCACAGCAGCACATACTAAGTGTCTCACACATCCATAATGTCCCGTTATATGTTTCATGGTTTCTGAAAGATATGACCTTTTTGTCCTCGGTGCTATTAACGGCGTACTCGAGTTCTGCATAGGTGTACTGTTTTTATAGGTGCACCAGTAAAGATAATGGGTTAATAGTTGTTCAAGCAAAGATGAGGAGCTATTAAAGTGAAGCCACAGTGTCATGGTGCTATAGGCTCCGGCAGTGTTGTGCTTCGGAAGTAAAATAATTGCAGGAAGCGAGGGATCCGGCTAAATCATGCCAGTCTGGGGGAGAAGAGGGCAGCAGACAGGAGCTGGACTATTCGCCTGTGATGCCTTTAAGTGCATTTCCTCTGTCGTGCCCCCCGTGATCCAGCCGTCCCTTATATCAAAGATGCTCTGTTTATGTTTGGAAATCTATTGATATTGTGCATGATGGATGAGCTGTTGGCAGACCTGCCCTGGCTTTGGAGTGGTGTCAGAGGTGGCCCAATTTAATGGATAGCTTGTCGGCTTCAAAACTAAATGTAAAACTATACAGCAACATAAAATATAGTGGGACTTGTGGAGGGCTTTTGTTAACCTCCTGATAAGTCATGACAGTGAGCATGAATATGATGAGTGGTGTGACATAGCCTCTCCTCCAGTATAAACTACTCTCAGAAGGGGATAGATTTCATTTTAGTCTCACGGTGCTTCTTGTCATGAATTTTTTTGATATTAAACTTAATGTAAAAACAGAAGCAAACAGTGTAGCACGTGAAAATTTCATCCTCCACATACTGTAATATCGATGTCACAACCATGACACCTCACACACATTACCATATTGCAGAGTTCAGTTTAAAGTACGTAATAGGTGGATTATTCTGTGTAAAATGGACCTGCTAGTACTTCTGCTTTCAGATACTGTGGAAAGTATAAGACAGATAGGAGGCCTAGATTAGATAAAGCTGTGTGTGTGTGTGTATGTGTGTGTGTCTTCCCAGCCTTATACAAATAGGGAGAGCCCAGCAATAGCCATCGTCTGAACGTGCACTTTCATCCTGGTGCTTTTTCTTGCCTCCAGCGATGGGAGTGGATGACCTTTTACTGTCAGCTTCTAACATGACAAATTACAGAGGCTGGATGACCGTGTTTTTTAGGAATGCAAGAGTTCACTGCCTGGTCAGGCCGCTAGCAGGGCAGCGGACCCCTACAATGGAGACAGATGTATTAATTGATAGATAATAGTCATAGATATATTGACTGGGGGCTCCATATTTTGAGGCGAGAAACATGATATCTGAGGAAGCCTTTAAAGAGTTTCGCTATTCTTCCCCACGGGGGCTGCCTGAGTCGTACAGACCTGCACGGAAACTAGATCATGTACCCTGCATCAGAGCAGATGACTCCTGGGATGAACCTCCACAGCGCTCTCAGTGGCTTTGTCTGAATATAAAGACTAAATTAGGTGAGGCCATTTCTTCAGAAACAGGCTGCGTGTGTGTGTGTGTGTGTGTGTGTTTTTTCTTCGTGGGTTTGTGGTGAAAGCTAAGAGGGTGTGTGTGACATGTCTTGGCGAGTGATCCAGAGGTGGCTCACACGGTCTGCTCTGTTGTGTGATGTCAATGCCCTGTTTAATTGCAGATCAGCTGGGCCAAATGCAGAAAGGGCTTTGCTTTCTGACCTCATCGGGCTGATCTGTGCCATCTTTTCAGCCCACTCTCTTGCAACCACATCAGTCACCAGTCTGTCAGTTTGCACAAACAGCCAGTAAGTGTTTTCTGAGCTGGCTTATACGTACTGCACTGACTTACACAAAGCACACCTGATGCAGAACACTGATACGTTTACCACTGACCATACTGCACGATCAGGGTCATTCATAAGGCACCGTGTGGGCTTTTGTTTCTCTCATCACACGTGCATCCATGTGGAAATCATTGCATATTTACTCGCAGTGTTCATTCTGTCCCACACAGATTGGATCATTACATATTCCTCATTTGTTCAACGACATTACTGTATTATGCAAATGCTTATTCTAATGGATTAAGTCCCATAGACCAAATATTACTGGCATAGCTACCACATATCACAGTGTAGCCAATAGTTAGTGAGCTGAGAAAATGAAATTGCCCCAGATCCCATTCACATTTATGCAACTGAGCATTTTGCATCACTGGAAAAATTATTATTTTATCCTTGAGATTTTTAAACACTCATAAACAATCACACAGCTTCCCATGCAAGTAGAAATTTATGTTGGCAACGGCATTAACTCAGGTTCAGCTGGGCTTCAGCGCAACCAACAGAGTAGAGCATTCATTCTTTCAGTTTCCATTACATTCTGTTTGTACTGTAAGCGTTTGATACACTAAAACAAACATTTTACTTGTTTCTTCTGGGCACAAAAACTCATACAAAAATGCTTTTGTTCATTATGATAGACTACTTGTACACTTACAGTCACAGAAATAATTATTAGACCATGTTTTCTTCCATTTCATGTTCATTTTAATGCCTGGTACAACTAAAGGTACATTTGTTTGGACAAATATAATGATAACAACAAAAATA
>JAPTYQ010000015.1:24505579-24521881 GCA_029814465.1 Ostorhinchus cyanosoma | reverse complement strand
TGTTTTCTTTTCTGTCTGTTTTAGTCACATGATACACACAAGAGTTAGTACTTGATTGCATAACCATTGTTTTTGATGAGTTTTGATGGTAAAATAATTTTTTCCACGAGTCTATTTCAATTTATTTAGGAGCTGTATGTGTCTCAATCTGAACATATGTGAGTATTTTAAGTATGTTTGGTCCCTAAACCATAAACACCGGCAATAAAGCTTTTTGAATCTCTTATTTTGCAGCTTCACTTTTACATTTTTGGCTAAACATTATAAAAACACAACTCATGCAATACACTAATGTATGGAGGAGGCTGCAGACTGCACACACATCTGTTTGCTATTTTCACCATTGAACTGGAAAGACATAGTCCTTGGTGCTTTTAGTATGAAGAAACAAATGTTTAGCTAATAAAATCTCTCATGCAGGCTGAGGGGCTCGACCACACTGTGGCAATAGCACTGAAGGCTACCTAGATTCATGGCTAGTCCTCCAATAAAATAAACAGCCAATAAAACATCAGGCAGTGACTCCCTTGACAGCACTTTAACATCATTACACTTTCAACAGGCTTTCATTGAAAACTTGAATATATATTTGACTGTTCCCTATTACTTGTAGTCAACCACATGGGTGCAGACAAGGTTTTATGGCTTCCTACTTAATATCACATATCTCAATACCTCATGCAACGTGCTGCAAGCCTAGTGAGTGTGAGCATCTTGTGGGGAGATCTGGGGCCGATTTGTGCTCACCATTGCTTACATAAACTCCACTTCCACCTAATCACTCTGCCTTGACATCAGTAGCAGAAAGCATATGGAGCATATACAATTTCCATCCACAGAGGAACGCACAGGGACTGCACTGGGAATTAGATTACTGGAATTAAAAAATAATAGCAATGATAATAAAATGATTACTCCACAAATAGTACACTATGAGAGAAAAATACCATTAAAGGAAAAGCAAGCAAGTGTAATTATGCAAATTAAGCCTAAATAAACTATCTCTGTTTGCGCTGAGCTTTGTTTTCATGAGAAATCTCCAAGTCCATTAACACAAATGTATTCGTTTTTGTATCATATGAACGAGGCAATAGAACAAATAAAATGTGTAAACTGTAGTTGCATTATTTTATTATTAGAAATATAAAGAATTTTTACATGCAATCGAGCTGAAAATCACCTTTTGAAGACGTTGCACTGTTTTTCTTTGTCTGAAGCACCATCGGATCATTTTCTGTCAGGTTAATCCCTTTGACCTTTGCTGTTATTACAGTGTTTAACCTGGTGTATATACAATGATTTTCAAGAGGATTACAAAGGTCCTTAATGGGGGATTAGCTAAATCCCCCTGTTGTCTGTCCCAAATTCTATTACACTGAGGGATTAGACTATCAACAATAGCTCAAGGCTGCTGGGTTAAGAGGGTGAAGTCTAAGACAAGTTGCTCTCCACATTCTAATTGGACTTAAATAGCTGCTAAGCCTCACAATAGAGTGTAAAATAAAAGGGACACGTGCCACTTTCCATTGATTTCAACGAACCAAGGTGGGAATGACGTCATGCAGGCAGAAACTGAAGAACATTTCCCCCCTTTTTGACCTCAGATGGTTTGATTTTGCTGGTTGAAGTTTGTAATTACAAGCTGGTGACAGGATTGCACATTCCATCAGTGTGTGGTCCTCTGCACAGTGTGTGTGTGTGTGTGTGTGTGTGTGTGTGTGTGTGTGTGTGTGTTTCTGCCTGATACACAGAGGTGATGCCAGACTCCCCCTATAGGACACCACCAGTATAGTCCAAAACTAAAAAAAAAAAAAAAAAAAAATAGGGGGGTTGAATCTACCCTCCTATGTTTAAAGCCTACCTGATACCAATAACATTAACAAACTAATTTTAACTTTAATATAATTTATAAAAATATATCTTTTTATATTTATTTAATTTTATTTTTTGCTTTTGCATCTCATGGTAATGCACAATTAAAGCCCAATCTTATTTTTCTTACTTAATAACGAAGTAAACATGTCAAAGAGGGTTTGTAAATCCACTTTATTAATTTAGTAATTTATTATTTGGTTTAAGTTAAATATGACATGTCTAACTAGCACTTTAAATTTATCTTGGTTCAGTATTGTTTGCGTGGTCAAGCAAATGCTTAAATTGTTATTTATTTTTGACATATTTATTTTGCTAAATATTAATGATGCAAAGATGCCGACTGTGTTAGCAACAGTGAGTATAAATCAGCTCAATCTATTTCAACAGCCCTCTTTTAGCTTTTCAATTCCATAATAGTTTTTCTAGGAACAGACGTGTGAATGAATATTCACTATAAATACTGCATCTGATATTTTTAGTTTTTCTGTGTATGTCTATGTCAAATAATCCTTATGGTAATAATTAAACTGTATATTTTTTCTTAATTTTTGGAGGATATTTTAGTGTTTGGAATGTATTGATTTATTTTTATGACCATTTTGGAAGTCATAATTCCTTTCGTTGAGCTTCTTCAGTATTTCTATCATGTATAAACTACTAATACATATTGCAGAGCTATTGTTCTGCACTATAATCCTTTAACTAAATTTACTCATAATATCAACCTGTATAACATATATAATCATTACAAACATCTCAGCACCATCACCTTCCACTGACCAAACTGAGTCACACTTAAACCCAGGGTTGTACTGTTTGTGTGTGTTGTTACTAGAGTTGTAACCAAAAACCAACACACTCCTCTCTCCAATACCATGTTCTAGCTTGTTTACTCCTTAAGAAACACAAATAACTCAATTTGTTTGCAACTTACGTTTAAGGCAACTGCTTGTCAACTGATATTCATGGAATTTCAGCGAGGGCTTCACAGTGAGCCTGAGCAGAGACGCAGGGAGGCTGACAGCGCTAATGGCTATAAAGATAAGTGGAAGAATGTTGACGCTCGAGAAAGCCACAGGCAATGGAAGAGGATGAAAGAGAGAGTTCACCACTTAGACCACTCCCTCACTACGGGGTGACACAACTAGTATTTATCAGCGCTTACACTTCACATTAATCCCCTTAAACGCTGTTTACAACGGTGAATAAATAAAGCTGACTCACACAGTCCCACAAACCTACAGTGTGCTTGACGCTGTTATATCATATTATGTCTGATAATCCTTTTGGCCACTTGCCTACTGTTTGAATAAGGATGCAACAACATCAAGGCATAAATATGTGGTGAGAGGACAGATATGGTTGCCCGTTGAGAAATGAGATGTTGGGATCGGTGCTGTCTGCACGTCTGTCTGCGTCCTCTTCCATCCCTCTGTCTTTTATCTGTCTTTTTCTGGCCTCATCTGCTGCTCTCTGCCTCCATCTGCTTCTCTCTGAGGTGCAGCCAAAGTAAACACCATGTTCAGTGCTCTCAATCACAGGATCTCTCAGAGGAAGAGGGGGCAGTGCCCTGGCACGGTGCTGGTGGCCGAGCATGGGGAGTGGGACAGGAAGTAGGCCGCTGCCACAGAAATATTCTCTCATTCCAACGCCAACAGGGGATTCACATCTATCAGAGCATGCGCCTGTACTCTGAAGTGCTCCTACTTGACATAAATATTTGCATGACATGGGTTGACATGGGAGATCCTATCATATGTCATACAAACTCATCATAGCCCATTACAAGCAGCACTCATGCTGACCACCAAGACAGACAGTGGCTAAGTAGAGAATAATGGCTGACTCCTGGCCCGGCAGCAGCTACAGTTACCGAGACATGGGATCATTCTGTCATCACGTTTTTAAACAAAATGTCATCCCAGCTATTATATTGTCATTTTTAGCTGCTCTGTCACAGCCCTGCAAAAAGTCCAGTGACAGATAGTACTCCTGCTGAATGCCTTTCGGCAGTTATGCGCCTGTGCTTTTTCCCACGTACTTCAACCTTTGCCTGACTGCAGCACACATTACTCTCAATTGTGCTTTGTGTAGCAACACAAGGAAGAGCCTCTCTGTTATTTTTGGTGTATGAATGTGTCCGTGAGGTGTTGTGAGTTTCAGACAAGCCTATTCATTTTACTTTTGTCTATCATCACCTACTGTATTTGAGAGGAAGCCTGGCTTTCATGCAGTGTAGGGGCCAGTATGTGTCCATATGAGTATTTCCTACATGTAGTACAAAAAAATACATGCTTTGTGACAATATCACATTTTTTCTGCCTTGTTTTCCCTCTCAGTCCCCTCCTCTGATTCACAGTGTGCCTTACAGATAGCTTTGGCCGGGAACCAGCACAGTTTGCCAAGCAGGTTATCCCGCTGTGCTCTTAAACATAAATCTACTGCTAAATAGTAACTCCTAGACATGCAGACAAGTTGGTCTAAAAAGCCTGAATGAAAAAATCACTTATGGGATGTTGGAGTGGTGTTAGGTTAACCATAAGGGACAAAGGTGATGAGCAGAACAGGTCAAGAATGTTTCAAAGTCGGATGTAAATCTGAAATGTGTCTTAATCTCAGTGTGAGACTCTTTACTCCTGCCACATGTAGTGAGTGTTGTTTTACCATCTAAATTCAGATTTGCAGGGGAGCAGGTCCTTAAATCTAAAACACAGGACTGGATGTATTTCTATTTGGTTCATCATGTGTCATAAAATGAGAATGTGGCGGTTTCAGTGTGGTCAGTTCAGACAACTGTGATCAAGACGAGCATTATTTGCATGCCTCCATGCTGTGACTCTGTAGAGAATGATCACTGTCATCCCGAAACAATGGAACTGATTTATGAAATATGACAATACTGAGACATTCATGATTATTGATTGGTATTGTTAGCAGCTTTAAAAGAGCCATATGTCTTCATCTTCAGCAATGACATATGTATAACAAATAGGTTTACTGCACAGTGAAAGCCAAAAACCCACAGGCAACATTTAAGGTTCTGATACACATCACAGGGTTATTTCATTACATCTAGTGTCATTATAGTGAGATTCTTGCATGAATTAGCAAAATAAATGAATATAAACCTTTTTCTTGACAAGCACATCCATAAAAAAACAGGAGGGTTTGTTATTGAAATACAAATGAGTTTTATATTAGACAGGTGTGCACTTATTGTACTGTAATAAATACAATATCATAATACACTTATAACTTTTACACTGCAGCTTTGGTGAGAGGAGCACAGTATGTGGTTTCGAGGCCCATGCATCTTTGTCAAGCATGATTTCTCTCGGAGATGTGTTTGTAAAAAATAATCTATTCTCTATTTGTTTTTTGAATAGTCACAGACAGGAGGATGTTGCTTCAGCATCCTCTCAAGGTTAGCAAAGTTGCTCAGATGAATGGTTGTTTGAGACTGCGCTCGTATGTCAATGTTTACCCCATTAGTGACAGCTCTGAGGCAGTAGGCCACTTAATATTGTCTGTGTAGCCCCGACTGTCCCCACATGCCGGTTCAAAAGTTCAGCCACTTCCTCAAGGGTCTCATCACATTCTCGCCACATCTTGATTTTCAAAGCTTCATGGAGAGACTCGGCCTGTCAAGAGAGATACCACAAAAAAACGATGATGGAACACAGGTTTGGAGCCAGGGCCCCGTCAAGCCCGGCTAAAGCTGCCTCCTGGCTCTCTGGTTAGGAGGCCTGGACGACGGAGCTCATATTAAAGTCTGTGTAGTGGTCCGGGGCACGGCTGCCTGCATCCAGCTAGAGGAGGAATTGATTGTTCTGGAAACTGATGAGGCTCGGGCACAATTAGATTGCAAGGCAGTGCTGTGAGGTGAGAGAGCACCCTGCCTGCCGCGCTGTTGATTGATGGTAAAATAATAAGCGCTGCGTATTAACTATAGAGTTCACCACTAGGTTAAGGTGGACCAAAAATTGATGCTCTTATTAGATTCCGATATGACTTGCGATGTAAAAAGATTATTTTCATTGTGGCAGTGGACAGTCATTTTGCATGCACTAAGGCAGTTTGCTATGTTGCTGTCAAATGTCAAATGCATGAGAGTTTTGAGTCAGGAGGGTACTGGGTCAGGAGTCACACCAGGACATTAGTGAATGTTATTCTGACACTCCAGCCTACAAAAACAGATGTGTAGCTTATTCAAATACAATCACTCACACTGAAGGTTACCCAATGTGACCTCATGTTACACTGTTTCCTCATATCTCTTGTACGGCATCGATGTCCGCTCAAAACTGTAGCAGCCTAAAAGCTTAGAGACCATGAGTTCATCATATTATTGGACTTCAAGATGAATATCCTCTTTCATATGTATGACAGGGAGCCAAAACAGCAAGTGTTTGAGCATAATATAATATATGAGTAAAGAAACATACTGTGCATGGACAGAGGTAGTTTCACTATGCAATCCATCCAAGGTTTAGATAAGGATTAGGGAGGCCAAACAGTCAAACAGTAAATGCATTTTTCTTGAAGAGCGTTTCCTCAACGTGTGGTTACAAAACAATTTTCCCTCTTGCTCAAAGTGCGTAATCCTGCTGGTCATTTGTTAGCTGGTGCATCTCCCATGTGGAGGCGAGTGTTGGGGTATACAGGAGGTGAAAGCTTATAGTAGCATATCAGAGCTCGGGGATTCACACTCATTTATCTCCATTTCTACCACACGGTGTCTAGTAATAAAGGCTCAAGTGAAAATGGTGTTTATCATTGGAATGACAACATCTCCCAGATGCTGCAGGAGAAATCTAGAAAATAGATAACGCATTACAATAACAAGTCCTTACTCTGTGGAGAATCCAATTAGGAGAGCCTTACATCATGATAATCAAGCGGAGGTGGACTGGTTCATTTAGACCAGTGGATAACAGAGCACAGGGAGGTCTGGTCTGGGGGATCAGGGTTAGTTGCAGCTAGACCTGCTGCATACATCAGCAGTCATCTACTGTGGGGAGCTTTACCCCCTAGTGGTTTGAAGGAGGAATACAAGATTGAGCTGCTGCTAATGCACATTATGGAAGATTGGTTGTGAGGGTTTAAATGCTGATTATAGCAATGTGATAAACACACCCACAAACAGCATAAAGCATCTGAGAAAGGGTTATGTGGCTGGATGGAACTGGCTGATTTTACAACTAAACAGGGATTATGAGGTTTGGGTAATATTATATTTATATATCCTGCTTACAGTGAGTTTACAATGATTTGATGGCTAATGTTCAATATTAAATGTGATTTAACACAGACTTCTGTGTTAAATCACATTTCAGCACAAATTTATTATTATTATTATTGTTATTATTATTATTAGTAGTAGTAGTAGTAGTAGTAACAATAAAGTATTAATAATACAGAGAAAAAATAAAAACATGGGTAAATGTCCCCATAATTTATGGATAAATATAGTAACACAGGCTAATCATTTCTGCTCATGGTGATTTAGTGAGCTAAGGTATTCAATATACAATATTGCATTAATTAATTTTAATATTAATATTAGTTTAAAAAAAAGTAACTTGCAGCAGCTCTTTCAATTATAAATTTATCAAACAATCATTCATCAAAGGTGTTCGCTACTAAAGAAACACTAGAGAGAGATCAGAGTTCAGAGACGCTATGAGCATTAACTGGTAGTTTATTGTTGTTTAATGCTTATCACTGTATTAACTTATGTTTTTAATGTACCCTTTTCTAAAATGTTACAGAGGATGAAGAAGCCATTGATGGTTAACAGATTCCTGGGCATATGTATATTATCTACAGACCAAGTGAAACATCTGAATTGTTTGTATCCTGATGAAATGTTCGGAACAGGCTGCCTGATGAAATGTTCGGAACAGGCTGTGAACTCTGGTGTTTGCACTGCAGCAGCGCAAGTGTTTCAACAAAAAGCCAAAGCTGCTTGTATGTGCAGATGTTCATGAAAATACGTCAACTGCGGCTGCAATTGTGGGATATGTTGTTGTGTTGTTGTGGAGTGGGTGCACCGCTGGGCCTCTGTTCTGGTGTGCTGGTTTCCTGCTGCTCAGCATTTCCCTGGGCCTCGGGGGGACACAGGGGGGACATATGACTGGGCCATGCAAAGCTGAGCTAGTCACTCCTATCGTTCCACAACAGGCACATCCCTTTGGCGTCCTTCTGTCTCTTCACCATCAGCCCACCCAACAGTGCGGCTGAAGACATGGCGTCGAGCCTGATGCGCCTCTGTCTGTTATCGGCTTCAGACCCTTCATAGGCAGAGCTGACGATTGCAGAGCAGGTGTACATGTTACCACAAGGGCAAAATGGACATTTCTGCACTCCTCCCTCAGCAAAGCTCGGTGCTGACATAACAATTTGCCACCCACCAGCACATACTATGTTTGGATCACTCTTTAACATTTACATGACCATGCAGTGATTTATTGATGCTGCGATAATTTCAAGGATGCAACATTTGCTCAACATGCAAAAGATGGAGAACACCTATGCTGTCAAGTTTAAGTCTGACTTTTTAGAATATTATAGTTAATTGTTACAAACACACATGGAAAATGCAATAAACAGTTTGTGAATTACTGTTACGATTAATGATATACATTTTTTGCTTAATGCAGTGGTTCCCAACCTTTTTTGGCTTGTGACACAATTTTAAGATTACAAATTTCTGACGACCCCAGACATTCAAAACGGAGATTTTTTTTGCTAAAATTTATTTGTTTTTGATCATGTAATAGTTTGCTACATATAATTTTAGATGACATTTAGGCTATATAATGTATATTATTATGGACGAAAGTGGAGAAGCCAGGTGCAGATTAATGCACAAAGTGAGAATTAGATTTTCCTTGGTCAGGATATGTACAGTCAGTCCAGCTTGTTTAATTAATACTTAGCAAACAATAACTCAAACTATGAATTATGAAAGAGCTGCAGCATCTGAAACGGACCACAGTGAACATTTGACAGATAAACAGAACCACAGTGCTTCAGTTTCAGACTCACAGTTTGTCATGTCTTTTATGGATTGTGATTGTCTCTCTCAACTCACCATATATTTTTTATTAATAAGTTTTTATTTTCATCGATTACTTAAAATTTCAGGCGACCCCATTTGAATTCCAGGCGACCCCACATGGAATATTGACCCCAAGGTTGAAAAACACTGGCTTAATGCGTATATTCTGCTTTTTCACACATAATTGTCCTTCTCATTACCTTTATTTATTCTGCTTTATTTTTGTTTGTGCTGTTATGTGTATCCTTGTTCATGTTGACAGCAAAGAAAAAAACAGATTCAACATTCTCCACATCTTGGCCTCTAAGACTGATTCAAAAGTTGTTTTTTTTGTTGTTTTTTCTTTCCCCAGACAGGCTGTAAAACGTTTTAAATCAATACACTTAAAGAAACCTTACTCATAAAATAACTCAGGGAGAATTATGGTATGGCTGTTTTATAAATACTGTAAATTAGTTTCTCTTTGCTGCAAAGAAAATGAGTAATGCATGAATAGATTAGGAAAAAATACATGAAAAAAACTAATTGCATTAGGGTCCATATGAGCAGCCTGTGGTGACTGTGACTGTGTCTTCTCTCTGTGCTCTGGGCAAAGCATTGCATTGTTCATGACGGGCATGAATTCTGACCTCTGCCCCTTCCGATGGCCTCTGCAGCCCCCCTGAAAGTTCACAGGAGGGTCAGAGAGTCCTCCGCAGACACCGTGTTGATGGAAAATTCACCCCCATCTCCTCTACACCACTCTGTCTGTCTGTCTGTCCGAGCTAGACACAAACACACACCAACCAACCAAATAAACAAAACCCGGCCTCTACGTGTTTTGCTGTTAGCTAATTTCGCAACATGAAGCTAAAACATTAAGAAAATATGTATTAAGCATGCATTATAGCTGTGGCTGTTAGCTGAAACAAATAAGATGAAATGCTTTAGGTCATATTGTGTTAAATGAATGAAATGTTATCTACATACATCTAAAAAAAAAATGAAGCCCCATTGTGTTTTTACACAATGACAAACGGTGTCTGTTTATGGTGAATGTCACAGTGAGGCTTACAGGACCTCAGCTGGTTGGGTAGATTCATGTGTTTTACTATGCTCTGTGGCTTCAGGCACGACCAATGGCAAATGGGGTTGATGCTCATCACATGAGATATCACATGCTGCTAGGCAGAACATCTACCATGTCCTGTATGTGAGATACGCTGCTGTAACATGGAGATCATTTTCATTTGGGGGAGCCATTAATACTGGAGCCCTGCGCTAAGATCTCACAGAGCTACTGATTTCAGTATGTAAATTATTTTATGTGAGCCCAGAGCATGGCAGAGTGCTTTAGGTTTTGCTGTGATAGTTTGTTTAGGGATCAGATTAGGCCTCGTGTCATTTCGTGGTAGAGATGATAATAATGGCTGCCACTACCGAGATGGCTGTTGACATCATTACTCATGTGTTGTGCCACACGCATCAATCTTCACATGCTGTACAGACGCTCCTGAGGTGAATGAATTTTTTCTCTTTGGAGTTCAGTGCAGGGTCACAGAGGCACATACCTTCACATATGAGAGAATCACAGCAGGTAAACCAAAGGACTTACAACTCTCATTTTTCTCCCAGTTTCCCTCACGGTATCAGATTACATGTTTTAATTCTTCCATGTCGGTGGACTTGTTTCTTAATGTAAATGAGTTGGAAAAGTTGCATTGCAGTGGTTGCATATTTCACTAACATAGGTGTGCCTGTTCCCTGACTGTAGGTGGTTCAGTTGTAATATTATCCGTAGCTTTGCGGTGTTAATGTCCTGATCCACCCACTGGGCTTTGCAGGATAAGAAGTGCTAATCCCTAATGAAAGATCAGACCTCCACATGGCAGTAGATAACTTGTTAGATTGTTTCTCTCCATTGGGATCTCAAGAATCTGCACAGACAATACAGATATAGATGTGATGGTCTATCGTGTTTCAGCAGAGGTGTTTTCTATTGACAGGTAGAGTGAAGGTGTAAGAAAGGCAGGATTTACCCTCCTAAACTGTGTGCTGTCATCTTTACAAAGTATGTTCAGGGGGTGTGAAAGGGATCATTAGTTGTGTGGCAGCGGAAGCAGCAGCGTTGTCAGCTACCTGCTATTTACTTCCCCTCATTACTGTACGCTGGCTGGCGCTGGTGGGAGTGTCAACATCATTAACATGACTGTCATTAGTCCTGTCCCACACTGCATGGAGAAGTTAGTCCTGGGGAGAAAAATGAAGTATCTTTCACAACCAACCTCTCTGCTGCTGGAGCTACTGTGCTGTGAACACTTCCATTCAACTGGACTTGATAAAGAACAAGTCACCTGAGAAGAAGAAAAAGCAGATGAAAGAAATCCCTCAAAGATGCACAATATGAAAAAACTGAACACATAGTATGAAGAAAGAAAAAGTATCAAATTATATCATAACTGAAAATATTGACAGCTACAACAATGTTCTTCGTATTTGATCAAATACATTTTCTCATCAATTCCACTAACATGTTGAAGGACTCCAGTGGTTGTTGTTGTAGTGTTTACCCACAGCAGGTTTTGTCTGAATTGGCACCTACAGCAGGATGAAAACAAACAGGCTCTCTCACACCTTGTCATCTGCCTGACTTGGCTGGATGTTATTGTAGCCAACTTCAAGGCCTCTGCAGCAGCTGCAATCACTTATGGCAGTCTGCCTCAGTGCTCAGCCCCTCGGTGCCCCCAACTAGTTTCCCATCAGCCTTAAGGGGGTAGAGCTCCTTGCACTCAGTTTCAACCCTCCTGCTCTCTGTCTTGCTTCGCTGAGACCTCCTCGACCTCTGCAGAGGTGACTGGAGAAGTGGAACAACCAAGAGCGTAGCAGTGCAGAACATGTCCCCATGCAAACACACTCTGAGTGGATGTACATACTATGTTTTCTCATGCCTTTTGTAGGGGGCTTGAGTTCAGAGTGGGCTGGGCTTTTGGAGGTTCAGAGCTGTCCAATGGCAGGGATCTCTGTGTGGCTCGTCTGATTTACGGTACATCATTAAGTCAGCGCATTCCTTTTCCCTGTGGCCCAGGTGGCTGTGGGGCCTCAGGCCCAGACTCACAGGAGTGGAGTGGGGCTCTCTGTGGAACACAGCCCAGCCAAGAAGAGCAGCACATAACACAGAGGAGCAGCTGCAGACCAGGGAATCCAGATCCATACCACAGCCGAGCCACATCCCTATCTGACAGGAAGCACTTAATACAATACATATCAGCACCTTCTGTGTACATGATGCAGTATGTTGTCTTATTTATAGCTTGCAATCTTGTTTTCCTTCAGCTTCAACCTTACAAAGACTGAGACAAAGATTCACGATCTGAAAACCGAGAGAGTGCACTGACCCAGCGCAGAAACAGGAAAATATATATATAATTTAAAAAGAAAAAGAAATCATTCATCTTTAAAAAGTAACCCATGGTAATATTTTAATGTGGTACCTCATTGCAAAATAATTTTACTGACTTGCTCTTGTTTTACATTTTGCTGAGAATTTATGTGCACTATATTATATGTTGTAATGTGTGATTTACACCCTGGAGAACAAATGAACACATTTACAAACATCTCCAATATTTCAGCAGTCACAAACAACTGAGTGTGTCATGAGTCATGAGAGATTTTTGGAGCTGCTTTGCCCTCTAGTGGTAATGCACTGTGTCACTGAGTCCACACAGACATGAACCCCCGCCTCCAACACACCAGGCAGCCAGTGCAAGCCTTCAGCTGAATTCTTTCAACATGTCATAAGATGGCTTGTCAATCTACACAGGATTTCACATTAACAGCTTTGTAATTTTCAGAAGAGTGACAGTAAAAGAAATTAGCTGTTAGAGATTTCAGCACTTTATGAAACTTTACAAGCCGACTTTAATATTTACAAGGCCACTAAAAACCCTGGCAGGGTTCAGTTCTGACCTACGCATTAGTGACATACTGTGGTTTATGCTGGGGAAAGAGGAGGCTTACTGAAACAGGCTCCACTACAGTTTGATTTATCAGTTTTATGGTTTGTTATATAACTTCAATATACATATGTGCTCAATGAAGATGAGGCTTGACAGCAGACATGACTGCAAAATGTCTGACATCAAGTAAGTTTGTCTTTTTATATAGTTTGAGTTAACTTGTGAGATTAGCAGATTTTTCTGTTGTGCATATTTTATTCAGTATCAACTATGACTTCATTCAGAGGGAGAAAATGTTGCGGTTCTTCCAGCTCTTGGCTGTAGTGTTGGGAAACAGCGTCGTGATGAGGTACTTCCTGCACACTGTTCCTGCGAGTGTGGAGGCCCACTGAAATTGGCGTTGGTGTTGGTGAAAAGCTCCTCGGCCCCCCTCGCTGACAGTAGTAACGTGAGACAGACGGTGTGCCATTTGCTGTGTCTGATTTAGATGTCTTGACCTGGCCAACTGGACAGGCCTCTGGCTTATCTCTCTGGCACAGCATTGGTCACTTCACACCCAGCCACTTGATCGGCTGCATTTGCATGACTTTAGCAGCAGAGACTTAGGCAGCCTGCAGGATTTTATGATATGGTGCGTGTTAGAGTGGAACATGAAACAAAGCGCAAGCACAGTGAAAAGTGAGCGAATATACTGTAATGTTGAAAGAATTCTGTTGCAATGTATTCAATTTCCAACACAGACTTTCATGTTGAATTCATTTTGTTGCTGAGATACTGTCAAAAGTGTGAGTTGGAGTAAATATTCAGTTTATTTCCACTAGTTTCCACTGGTGTATAGAGAATAAAAATGCTGCTGTGTGTTTGTGCAACTGATATTGTGCTGATGCTTATTTCTCTCAACATGTAAAACAGTTTCACATCTCTTAAGTTTTGTAATAAGATATAAGTTCATAAAAGGAACTTAAGCTATTCACTACCCAACAATATGTAGAGGATATAAAATGTTGACATAAAATACTGCTAACACATTATTGCACCGATGGTTAAATACATTTCATTGCTTTTGCATGGCAATATTGCTGAAATTAAGTATGTATTTATTGGCTTGGGCAGCAATGGCATTAGTCTTAATAACTAGTACAGTATGGTCAAAACATTAAACCCTCACAAGATTAAACTGTTCTGAAGAAATCTAATTCTGTTATGACTTTCCTTCATTAACAACTTGATGTAATATAACATAACATTACATTTAACAGGAATAATTATGTCCTTTAAGCCATGTGCAGATGTGTAATCTCTCAAGCCACTTCACATGTATGTAATGGACAACCATTAAAACTTCCAGCAAGAAAAATACCTTGAGTGCAGGTAGCGCCTACACACAAAGCCAAGCCTGTTTGCTGACACAGTAAGCCTACACCCGTCACACAAAATAAATGTTCCGCCCAATAGGAAAGCAATTTTGCAATGCATCACTTTAAGTGAGTGGACCTCTGTGCCGCAACCAGTGTCTCTTAACCTTTCCTTAATTTGTCTCGTCTTGTTAAGAGCTCTCAAAAACAACAACGTCCTTTCACGGTGAAGTTGTGTGCGCTCAGGCTGCAGAAACCTGCAGCATTTCAGCCTCATTTCAACATGCGTGCATTAGCAAAGTCAGTTTTTGTTGGATATATAAAAAAAACCTCTCCCTGCTCCAGCCGATGCAGCTGTTTCCCCTCTCATTTGGCCTTTGAAGACGCACAGAAATACTACATCTGAGGCTGAATCCGACAAACTGGCCTGTGCTCTGCTTCCTGTTGTCAGAACACCATCATTAGTGCACTCAAATGAGAGGTTAATAAAAAATAAGTTACTGCAACTTTCACTGCAGGCTTGATTTACTGCCACCGCCTTTACAGCACACAAACATCAAACACTTCATTTCAACGGAGAGCTGATAAGGAAATGTTATCTCAGTGTGAAGGAGGCTGTGACCTCCCCTCTTGCTTGTAAGGGGTTAGACGATACAGCAGGAAAATATTCGCAATGTTGTCCGGCGTTACCATCCACCGTGAGCCAAGTACAGCAATTAAGAGCTGTAGAGTGTAAAGTGAAAAAGAGCTGTGTGGTTTGAAGCCAACAGTGAGAGCAGCGCATTTCATTTCAGTATAAAAAACAAGTGCTTCATCTCAGGAGAGCTGCTTTTCCACTTGTTAAGGACATCATCACTCTTGTTCAACAACCTGACACATATTTTGGTAGGATTGTCGCCACAAGAAGGAAGTTGTAAACCAGAGAGGCTCCCAGTCCAGGAAGTCTCCATTCATTGTGGATAATGTCACCTTGAAAACACGGTGGTCCTCAGTAGACCCTACACACGGTACACAATAAGTCAGGGAACATTGTGTACCTACCAGGATGCTCTGTTTCTACCTATAACCCAGAAAACAACACACAATCGATTGTTGGCAATAAGAGAAAATGATCACAAGCTTTTATAAAAACAGTCCCAATCTGTCTGGAGTGGAATGGAAGCAACATGTTTCAGATTGGCAAGTTTAATTTTTAGGACTTGTTTATGTTGTGTTTATTCCTTCTCATTCCCTGGACACTTTGATAACTCCACCCCTTCATTAAGCCTTATTACGCACACCACTCACTCAACATCTGGCTTGGGGCTCCCAGAATGGCTCATTTGCCGTGCTTTTTATTGCAGTCATATAAGTTGGAGTTGTAAATGCCTGTGCGGTTGTGTATTGTTTTCTGTTGTGGGGAGCACACAGTATTCTCACTGCAGCGACATGGAGTGCTAATGTGCACACTGGCAGATCCAGAGCGATCCTCTCCACAAGTCACACCGCAGCTTTTACATGCAGGTTTTAAGACAGAGGAGCTTTTTGAAAACCAAACAGCACTGTCATTTTTGAATTATAGCTTTATTAGAAAATACCATTAGCAGTTATTTAGACTTTAGTGGAAGTGGGTTGTTCAATTTAGCCCTTTGCCTGTGACTGGATGAATGTCACTTGAGTAAGTGGCACATAGTGGTGGGATTGGCAGCTCTATAACTCCCTCAGACAGGTTTGTCATCTGTGTCAATGACCCACCAGGGAGCCGGCCCTAATATCAAACCCAGTGCTGATGGATGACCATGGTTCCAGCTGTTAAGGCACTGTCACAAACAGGTTCCTCCGCAGCCTGTCAACATGTGTGTGTTTGTGAGAGAGTGTGTTGTTTAGCCATGTCAACCTTGGTCGTCCCGGTCTGTTACAAAAATAAGAGCTGACGCTGTCATTAACTTATGTAACAAAGGTAGTCTAGCCACTTTTATCAGGAAAATATTAATCTCAAACATGTTGTATATTTAAATTACATCTATCTATCTATCTATCTATCTATCTATCTATCTATCTATCTATCTATCTATCTATCTATCTATCTATC
>JAPTYQ010000015.1:24491932-24505546 GCA_029814465.1 Ostorhinchus cyanosoma | reverse complement strand
TCTATCTATCTATCTATCTATCTATCTATCTATCTATCTATCTATCTATCTATCTATCTATCTATCTATCTAAAAATCTTTGCATGCAACATGAGCTTTCTTATTAACTCTTTAGGTAATACTATAAAATAGGATTTTAACTTTAAAAAAATGTAGCTACATACTATATACAAAAGGCAGGAATCCACTGTTTTTGACTTTAGCTCATATTTTATGTTTTTACTTTATTGCTCAGTTGACATGCACCTTATTCGACAAATTTCACACGAATGCTTTAAACCGATTGGGCTGAAGTACTTAAAGTGAGATAGATTTCTATTGAAGGCCATCACAAACCATGTGTCAAGCGGCTGCTTTACACTGGCACTGCTCTCCACACGGTCTCATTGTTTCATTGTTCTGCCTCGCTTCTCTCAGTAAACGTGGTTCATAGTGGCTCAAGTGTAAACTACAGTACATCGCAGGAAGGAAGAGGGACCTGGTGGGGGTTGGGAGCAGGATCCCAGACCATAAAACCTGGCAACCGCCCTCCTGCATTGTTCAGCACCACCATTCCAGCCCACTTTCAGTGTTTTCTCCATGTGCTCTGTGTATCCTGTCCTTTTAGTGGCAGTAAATGTTGTTGTCCTTCATCAGACAAACGTGGGTCTGGCTGCTCGTCCCCCTTTGTTCTGATGGAGACTCTTGAGGAAAGGAAGGAGGTTGTGCTCAAAAGCAAATAAATAATCTGGATGCAAAGTTTGGTGTGTGCATCACATTGGACCAATTAGGCAAATATCAGTTTGCATGTGGTATGTGTTACAGTGTATGAAAATAGAACACAATAAATACAATCCTGATTTCAGCCTTACAGCCTTGTAGACCAGGTTAATGCATCCAAATCTCCTCTTATGGCACCACCTTGTGGCTGCTTTGACCTGCCTGCAAAGACTTCTGCAGTAGCATGATTTTAATAGATGAGAGAAAGTGAGTATGTGAAAACAATTAAAACAATTGCATTTGTTTTAATATAAGTATTTTTTTCATAATTAGGTTATACATTTACTTTAATTTCTGAATTCCATTTTTTTTCTGTTAAACTGGAGGAAGCTGTAGGTATACCTGCTTAAAAAAAACCCAAAACTCACTTTTGATTGCTTGGCATTTCTGTCATAAATGATTCCCCTGTTCTCATGCGTGCCATGAAACACTTAACATGACTGCACCAGGAGTGTACAACTTTTGTGGAATGCAGATGCTTCTCTCTCAGTCTATTCATGTGATTTAAAGCTGTCAAGGAAGCGGAGCAGCTCAGCCCAGACAGGAGGAGGCTGGACATGGCAATGAAGCTGAGTCCTGCACAAACTGCTCCCCCTGCTGGTGGGGCACACACAGCTCTGACAACACTGCACACAACCACAGGGGGAACATGATCACTGCAACTCTGCATGTAGTTGGGTATTTTAAGGCACATACTTAGCCCTTTACTACTTGTAGATGGAAAAGGATACACTTTCAACACCTTTGCTTTTTAATTTAAGACAAATATCCTATTATAGAATAAAAAGAAAGTGAGCACATAAAATAGAAAAGTCATGTCAAATGTCAGATGGTTATCACACATATGTGCAATGTAGGAGAAGCTATTTTAAATGCTACCAATCATTTCACAGTGGAGGAAGTTGAAAGAATAAATTTAAACTAAAGCAAAATAAAAAGAGTAAACAATTAGCAAAGTGACACTGTACTTGTCATATGACATTATGGCAAAAATATGATCACAGGCCACCACAAAACGCCATTTAAGTGAGTTTACAGCTAAATGTGTCAACTCCAAAGTGCACAAATATTGAGAACATTGCAGTGGCTTCCTGACAAATACATTTGCTAGAAATAAATTAAAAGAATTAAAGCATTTGTGGTTTCAGTAACAAAAAAAAATTGACAATAAAGTAATTTAACTGAGTCTTATGATGCATATATGAATAAAGCTAAACAGTGTTTAAACTGATGCAGAATGTAGATAAAGTACTAGTTTAATTACATTTTCTACTCCCTAACACTGCTCACATGTAAACCTCAATGTCTCCTCACATGATTCCACCACTTTCCCACAAACACACATTTCCTCCTGGTTCATCTGATAACCACATAGCCATTTGTTCTCTTTATTAATCCCTCTGCTTGTTTCTCCTCTTGGCGGCTTCTGCAAACTGTAAACACAGCGCAGAAAATGTCTCTGTGATCCCAGCTGCAAATAGAAGCTGGAGACACGGGAACATTTTTTGAAAACCACCGTACACTCGCCTGTAAATGCAGCCTTTTTCTGAGATCAGAAGGACTGATGAAGCCTGTCATAATCATTTCTATGCTACATTAACAGAAGTAACACTGTAGTTTGCCTTGGCTCAGGCAAGTGTTGCTGCACGGCCTCAAGCATTTACAAACTCCAACCTCCACTCCTGCTGAAGTGAAGGGCCAATGTCTGTCTGAGTTTAAGAAGTTTCTCATCAGGAGCCACTTTTCGGTTACACTCTCTGCTTTTGTTTGAAGACATTTTTAGTTTAATTTTACTTTATGTTATAACTTTTCTTGGTATACAGCTGATGAAAGCAAAATGCAAAAAGTCTGTAAAGCTTTCCAAATTATAGTATCACCATGTGGTTTATGTCTGATATGTTGTATTATGTAGGATAACTACATTTGTTGTTCTTTATCTTCTGTTTTGGATTACAAATTACAAAGCTCGTGGGAAACACTGTGCAGTTTCAAGGCACATGGTCTGTATTTTCAAAATCAATTTCTGTCTCACAGTTGGTTGCAGTGCCACTGAAGTCATCAGGGTCATGCACCTCCCTCCATAGTCGTTTGCCAGCAGCTTCCAGCTGAAAAATGGAGCTTTCTGGACTGGAGGTGTATATGAACAGAGATAGCTTGACACAACCATTTGTTTGGCTCAGGTGAATACAGCCAGACAGCAACACAGTCTCGGCTCTGCAGCAGGGCTTGCACTATGGCCAGATCCTGGACACTCATTCCTCAAAGACGCTCTGAAGCTCAGTTCAGATGCTACTGCTACAGTTCTTTATGCAATATTTGTATTTACTATATTCAGACTGTAACAAATAAGAATCTAACTGGTAACAGTTGGTAATGAGGCAATGTACTAAATGCATCAAAAGGAAATGAAGTGACGCCAAATACAATTTATGTATCCCTTCTTGTTATTTCTTATAAAACAGGAGGGGGTTTTGTTTTTAGTTGGAGAAAAATGTATTTCTCATATTCATCTTAGCGAAAGTTCATTTATACAAATATATATGTTAAAAAATTGCACTTTGTTGCCTGAAAGTGGAAGAATTATTTAGCTCCTTTAAAAGCAATTCCACAAATATACTCAATAATTATAACAGCATAAGCAAAACTTACTTGAAGTTGTGAAAAGTAAATATTTGGTGCTGCTCTGTGTTATCAGTGTTATATATCACGTATTGGTTTACTTTTCTACAAAAGCTAATTTTAACAACCAGAGATTTTCAGTACATACTGCTGAAATTGCAGTTTAATCTCTAACTTGCAACTTGTGTATAATAATAGTGTAAGGTAGGAGTGGATGTTCTTATTCACATGCATCATGTCCATTTTTCTTTGCATTTTCTAAATACAGTCATCTGTACATAAAATGTTCTGCTGTCCAAGACCATTATACAGCATTCTGTGAATTTCAGTAGCTAAAGCTATGATCATGAGTGTTATTAGTGTTAAATATTAGGATTAGAGGTAGACTTTGCTGATGGTGGTGTTATTGCACTTATATTCCCATCTCAGCTCCTTTGTCCTCTATGTAAGAGTTTGTCGTGTGTTGACTGTCAGAAGTTCTCAGCCTGCTGTAATATTTATGGCTGCATACAGGTATGAACAGAAGCAGCGTGTGTAATGAATTTGAAAATTGAGGCTGATTCAGTATTAGTCTGTGCGTTGCTGCTCAGCCCTGCAGGAAATGAATTGCCCTTTATTTAACATTACAAATTACAGGTGACCCACAGTGAGGAGCGATGCGAGTTGGAGAGGTGCGACAAATAGATTTAGAGGGGCAATGATTCCCTCTAAGATTCCTGTTGTGCAAATGCAAGAGATTAAATGACAGAGGGTATTAGGAAATAATTTGTGATTCCCACCGTGATAAACCTAATGTGGTTAAGAGGCAATGAATATGTCTGTTTTCGTCACAATTAAATCAAATTAAGTATTGGATTACATTACATTGATTTGTTGTATTGCAAATTGTCATGTTGACGGTGCAAGCAGAAGGCTAATGAGGATATGAGGTTAGTGCTGCTGCAGGGGTGGATTTGTCTGAGGCTACAATGTGCTGGTGTAAGTGCTTCACTTCTGGACCGAGCAGCACCCTCATTAGACATCCTGGACCCTGTGGTAAAAAAAGACTATACTCTCACTTTTCAGTCAGTGCAGTCTTTTGCCAACATGGGTGCCAGCGAGTAATAACCACACTTAATGCCGTACAGCGAAGCCCTGATGTCAGCACGGCGGCTGAGTCATGCTGCGGATCAGTTCTCTGAGTAAAACCACATCAGTACGTGTAAAGATCACATTACTGTAGAGATAAATCCATCAGTCCAACTCATGGATGCATCGTGGCAAATGTGTTCAAACCACACTTTACACCGTTTTGGGCTCCCTCTCCAGCCAGTGACTTGGCCTGTTGAGTAATGAAGTGTTGGAGTTCAGTAATGAGACTGTTTACAGGGCGTGCTTGTTTCACATGAATCAAGCCCAGTGTGTGGTTAGATAAATACCAGCTTGGCCCTGCACGAAGCCAGTCAAACCTTCTCCTCTGCTCAGGAAATGGCAGCCAAATTCCTGTGGAATGAATGAAGAGGAAATCTGCGAGTGGCAGCCTATATGAGATCCTCTGAAAGGAGAGGGTGGAAAAGCCGTGGCCCTTCCTCTGCTGTGGACCCGGGCCAGGGCTCACTAGGTGAGACTGATGGAATAATAATACACATCCTGAGTGTTCTTTTCATTAGCAGCACGGTTTCATGTTTTTCATCATCCTGCTGAGAGAAATGGAGAGACCCTTATTTCTGAGCTGGACAAATTACCCTTTCCCCTCTGGGAGATGCAGCTGCATTCAATATTGTGTATGTCTGTGAGTGTGTGTGCGCTTGTGTGTGTGTGTGTGTGTGTTCTTTTCTGTGTCAGTGTGTTTTAAATGGGGGTTGTGGCTGGATACAGGGATTTCCTGTGGAAATAATAATTAACCACAACATGCACACAGGGCCAGCGATAAATGCTTGGCCCTCTCTCTAAATATTGTTTTTACAAGCGACCAAGTACCTGGATCCATCTTATTTCCTACCTGAGATTTAGATGTGAAGCAAACTTCCATTAGGATATAAGGAGTATTAGCTTAAAGTCATGACCTCAATCTGTCATTTGTGTAAACCTATCAGTCTGAGCTGTTTGAAATAAAATGACAGCATGGACGTCTGTATTTAGAACGCATTATCGGTGATTCATTTTAGCCCTTAACCAAAGCAATGCCTCCATTAACTCCACCTGCAAACACCTCATATCCCAGGTGACCTATTTTCTCAATTACCAGTGCCATTACTCTGCACTTCCCTTCCACGCAGACATCACCAGACGTCCAGATTAAGGCAGGTTTCCTAGGAACTCCTCCGACGGCTACATTAGCGTGCATTTTTCGGCACACTTTTTACACAGCACGGAGAGAAAGAGTTACAGCACCTCTCAAATGAAACAGGCTTGAGTGATAAATCTCTGGCACTAATGCACAGGCTTAAGAGTTTTTGACTGTAAATAAAGTCATGGGAGACATGCTGTACTTACTACATGGGGAAAGCCTTGAGGAAATGGCTTCCCCTAAAAGACCATATGGGTGTGTATGCATCTAGCCAATCAGCGTGCATGTTGAGAGTGCCTTTTTTTTTTTCCTTTTCTTTTTTTTTTTCACGACCACCCCTCAGCATGGCCTCATTGCTGTTTTTGTGCTCTTTTGTGTTTAGTAATGTAACACACTATTTCATCTATCACAGTGCAAAGACACAGCGGTGCAAAATGCAGTTCTGTCCAAAATTTCGCCTAAAACAAGTCCTCTTCAGAGCATCATGATGCACTGTAGGACAATCAGTGTGTATTTCTTTAGCAGATAACTGTGAGGACTGTTCATTCGGGGTCAATATATAGTTTATGACCATCAAAGCATCATCCATCTCTCTGTGCAAACACTGTTGACACCTTAATTGCCTTTGCTGATACATTCATCCTGTCAAAACGAGGTGATAATCAAGTTGTTTCCACCGCAGCCATCGATGTTTGCACTAATCATCCATTGATAAAAAAGATGTGAAGACACATCTGAGGATAATGACTGCATAGTTTGTTTTGAAAGAAAAGCCTCATTGTTTGTTGATGCAACATGTTTAGGTTTCTAAATGATCCATTATGAGGTTATTTATCACTTTAAAGGATTAAAAAAAAAAAAACTTTCTTAACACGTGCTGTTGCTCATGTAAGAGTTTCACAATGAATTTCCTGGTGCTTAAACTCAAAGATCTGTTGGCTGGCGATGTATTGACTATTTAGATTAGCTTTCACTGGAGTGGAAACCACCTTCACGCAGACCATCAAGTGCTAATTGGCTTGGAATGGAGCAAAGGTATCAAGGAACAGATTCCAGATGACACACCAGTGATGGAAACATCCTTTAAGTAAATGTAGCAGTCGGTTCCAGCATACCGCACCATGCTTCATCTGCCCCGGCTGTCTGATTACGCAAGCAGTGACTGAAGCTCAGGGTTACTCTGGAGTGTACTCTTTCCTTTAATGAAGTCCACTGCTGCCGTTGCAGTATTGCTCTGGGTCTGTGTGAAAACTTATCTGCTTGGCACGTATTTGGGAAAGTATCAGAGGCGGCAACTTCCCGATGGGATACAGTACAGATGGAGCAATTAAAGCTGAGCCACAACAATCGTCTTCTCAGAGGCAGACATATCGGAGAATGAGCGGGAACAATGCATCCAGTTTAGAATATTTTACTGAAGTTCACGGAAAACAATATAACTAGCCACCTGAGGACAGAAAATGTGAGGCGGCAGCTAAAATAGCCAGCAAGTCTGTTTTGTTCAGGGATTTCCATATTTTTCTGTTAAGTGAATCATGAAACTGAAAATGTGTGTATTTATATGCACGGTGTTATTTTAATGTTAGACTCCATGTTAAATGTAGTCCTATAATTCGTTAGCCAGCAGCCAATCCAAAGGGTACACACGCTGAATTTTAACTTTCAGCTCCTGGGTGGTTTCCCAGTTCAACAATAAACCTGTACTGGTTGGTTTATAATGAAAGGCTTCATGCACAGGGGGCACGTCCTTGTTCGCTTGTCTGTCAGAGATGATTTTGAGCAGTGGACCCGCCTGTCTCTTGGCACGTTGCCCTTTAATAGGCCGTGTCCTCAGCTCAGTGGGAGGGGGACGCCAGCAGGAGGGAGTTGGTGGGAATTATATTTTCTCTCATCATGGGGTCTTTTCCCCAGCTCATGTGCTCTGGAGGTTGATGATGTCAGGTTATAATTAATACAGAAATCCAATTCCAGCCAATTTGCCTTCTTGAAATGTAATTATTTTGTGTTGAATAACATCAAATAGCAGCATCGCCTGAATGCTATTTTTACTGTATTTTTGTTGTGCTTCTCCCACTGCGTCAGTTTGTCTTTGGGTTCTTCAGATTTACGCTCTTCCTTCACTGGCTATTTTTTGTGACATCTAGAGGTGAACTTGCAGATTGCAACAAACTGAATATCTTTCACCCTTAAAATGCAAATGAGCCACTTCATGCCCCACCCCCTCCAGGTTATTGACTGGGTGCACTGTCTCATTCAGTCACTTATGCTCATTAATACAACCAACAACTGAACATTTTAGGTTGACAAACAATTATGTCGTACTCTGAGAAATGGTCGTCGGAAGTCTTGACCTTATATGTGCAAATGTCGGGACATAACTAGTTATAAAACGTAACAAATTAAGAAGAAATTAAAACAGGTTGTAGAAATCCACTTAATTTTTGCCGGAATGAATACAAAGACAGCTTTGCAGCACCTGGAGGGTTCACATTTTATGAACTATTAGGGTCCAAATACACAAATTAATGAATCAAACACTAATAAAAATGTGTTTAGCAAAATATAACTCCTTTAAGTCTAACTAAACAATTGTTGTCAGAATGTTTTCTTTAGTTTGTAGTTGTTTTTGTGTTTGACTGTGTACAAAGATATCGTGCAAAATGCTTGAGGCTGGGGGCAGAATATTTTTTTCAGTAATAAAGATGTGAACAATGCATAACCCACAAAACAGAGAATAATAATAAAAATAAGTTTTTTCAGAGTTATAGCAAAGAAATTTGGCCTTAGGTACTCACAGTAAGGTAACGTCACACAAAAACTCGTATTTTCAGGCCATTATACACAAAAAAAAAAACCTAATTATGCATATTATATTTCATCTCTGCAATTAGATTCCCTTAAATCTTATAAACCGAACCTTTAAATAAATATACACTATTTTTGCACTCTTGTTTTATACTAGTTGTGTTACTGCAGCAGGAACACAGATGGCCCACACACCACACACTCAGCTCATTATTCCATTATAGCAATTAAAAGAAGACAGCCTGGTGTGCAAAAATGGAAAGGAACCTGCTTGGCTATACAGTATGACTGGAGGCTAGCTGGTCAGCAAGTCCTCCTCAAGTACTTTAACTTGTAATTGAACTAGGAAGGAATTTTGTTCTGAATTAAGCTTCTATTACTGTGTTGGAAAAGTAAATGTACAACAGTGTGCACACCATAGGAATACTAAACAGCTCCCTTCAGAAAAAGATGACATTCCCTTGTACTTTTGCTGCTGTTTATTGATGACAGAGATGAAAAAGAAGAACTTAAGCTCTGGTTTAAACTGTAATGAGTGCAGCAGCAGATACACAAACCCATTTAATGAATAGAGTCTGTGGAAAAGATGCAGACACAAACAGCATATCTAAAAAGTTCAGAAACACTGAGTCCTCGTTGCGATAGATACACAATCTCTGCTGGTAAAGATATAGATTACAGTTTGACAAATGATTATGATGATTTTGATATTTTTCCGCAGACAATTCTCCTTTTTCATTTCCTGGTAAATTGTCTCAGCTCCAGTTCTGTCCTGGTGGGCTTCCCTCCCGGTCTCGTCTGCGCTCTGTGGTTTTATTAAAGCTAACATTTGTCAGCAGGAAGATGGTTGATATGCAAAATGTGGAGCAGCTCGCCGCTCATGCTTTAGTAACTCTGGCTGTTTGAGAAATGAGATATGAGGAATGCCCTGCTACGACACAACAGATAAGGGACATGAGTAATGCTTAGAAGATTTTGGTGTTATTACTCTTTATTGTATTTTATTTGTACCTGGATATGCTTAAACGATTGTCACTCTATCAAACCTGTAAAACTACAAGTTAATTTGTGAAAACTACGATTCAATTAGTTTGATTTTAGCCATGTTTGCATGGTACTTTGATTACTTGGGTTTTCTGTTTGTTTGTAATGATTGTTAATGTCGTTTGTATATTGATATTGTTTACAATGGTTTAGTAGTGTTCCTTTAAAACTGTTGAACTGCTCCTTTAATCACACCGCTGATGACATCACAGCCACTTAGTTCTTAGACCAGGTTAAGCAGCTTAAGGAGCAAGACAGTTTTTGGACGGATATGCCGAATTGAGCAAAGAGTGAATCTTGTAACTTTGTTTTTTTGGATTTTCCTCAAAGACTGAAGCAGCAACCAGTGAGCAAAAGAATGTACTGACCTAACATATTTAACCACAACTCTATCAATACACTGAAATAATTCAGGTAAAATGCAGTTTTTAAGCTTTTCATTGCCGTCAGATATGACCCATTTGGACGTTCAGAGGCTCCATAGTGAAGGTGGAAACGCAGTCATTTTCCACAACATTGATTCACCAGTAAAACCCATGTGCTTTGAAAAATGGCAGCAGCTATAGATGCTTGTTTTTACGTTCAGTTAATGATATATTTTGCTTAAAAAGTCACTTTTGCTTCCGTTTTTTTTTTTTTTTAGTTTTGATGTAATAACCTTTGAATTTACTATGAGCTTTTATGAACGTCTACAAGGTCAGTAAATTTAATGTAGGAAAATAACTGCTATTCACTGGAAAATGCAGACTATGATATAATAAATGGCAATAAATCACTTTGGAAAGGTTGAGGAAAAATTTGAAAAGTTCATTTTGGAAGTCATTGTATAATAGTTCTTTGTCTTTATGGGTTAATGAGTTGAGGGAAGACACAGGTCTGATGAACACTCACATTAAGAACAGATAAAAGTTTGGATTTTCTGAAAAGACGAGCAGACAAATCCCATCTCACTAGTCTTAAATATCACTGAACACCAACTAAGAGCGCCTCTAAAACTCAATAACTGGCAACTTTCATATAATTTTATCAATGTGTGCGACAATCAGAGCGCTCATGTGTAATATAAGGAGTTATAATAAGTTCTCTGTCAAAAAAGAAAACATATTGACATTTTAACGAACAATCCCCACAGCTATAATTTTATTTTGAACTTTTTTTTTTTTTTTAATTGATTTTCCTTATCTATATGAGCCATGACAATATGACACAGTCAGTGAAATTTTATAACTATAAAATTGAATTAACTCAAGCTGCATCAGACATAGTATTATGAGCCATTATATACGGGTGCTTCTATGAAACTGGTTCCTAAAAACAGAATATGGGGGTTAAAAATTCAAACAAGACAAGCACTTTGGGTCTATTTTTAAAAATAAATATTTACTGAGATAAAAGAGAAACTATTTTTCAGACAAAACCCATTTTTCTATCATTTTAATACAAAAATCCACATGTAACACAATCAAAAGGACACGAAAATTATGCACGACTCTTTTTTCATTTTCATTTTATTCTCTCAGGTACATTTTGGGAATCAGACTAATTATGCAAGGCAGATTGTTTCACTAATATAACCGCTGTTGCAAAATCACTTGAGATTTATTTGTGTTTAAATAGGCAGGTTCTGCATGTAACACAAGTGGACACAATGGGTTACACACGAAACCTGCAATGAGACTGAGATTCATGAAAAATCTGCATGTCTGGATTAGTAAAAACCTCTAGGATCCTCAAATTTAACACAGTGTCTTTATTTACAGCGGTATATAAGACCATTTGAAGCCATGTGGTCCAGATCAAATGCACTGACACTTATGTAACATTTCCTGTCCCAGTTTCAGTCCTATTTTTGGCTGCAATATTTTATTATAAATTCATTAATTTTGGGATGTCACAGAGCAAGAGTATATATTTTTTAGCATTTATCTGAGGTCATCATTAGGTACATCCTGGGGGGGGTATGTCTAAATTTCTCTTTTATTATTGGGTCTAAAAAAGCTGGAAAAATGCCAGATACCAAAATGAACCCAGTGTCATAGCAGCACCCATATATCACAAATCTGCTGTGTTCATGCAGTTTCTATCTGTTCACAATGTAACAACAGCCCAGAATGATATTCAAAAAAATGAAACAAAGATGTCCATGCAAACACTCAAATGAATTCAACAGGATTCTCTTTTTGTACCTATCACTACCTAAATGGTACATTTGGTACTGTAGTATTGAAGAGGTTTCATTTAATTAGAGAGATCAATATATACATTACTTCTATTTTTCGATTTCTATACATATTATGTACCAGTCTGTGATGCAATGAGGTAAAAACTGTAGTTTCAGAGCCAGGCAGTTTCTCTGAATATCATTTCTGCTGGCAAGATGAAGCAAAAGGACCATGCTGTGTGAGGAAATTGTTCTGCTAAGTGACTCTTCCCCTCACATTGCCAAGCAGCATCTCTCCCTATAAATGGCCATCCAGGCTATTTGTCAGGAACACACATCAATCTTTGTGCGTATCGCCACAGAGCCAGAAGGCAAGTCAGCGTCGGCTGCTGTTACCAGTCACAATTGTGTTGAGCTTGTCTCCTCCGGCCATCCCCGCTCTGTACAGCAGAGGCACAAAGCTGTAGCCAGCGTTCTGAAGACTGGTCACTTTCATTAGAGAAGTCATTAAAGGAATAACAGGAACCCAGTCACAGATTCCTCTTGGATTATTGTATGTGGATTTAGCTCAATTCATCAAGCATATAACAAAAGCTGCAGTGGGTGTTGAAAGAATATTTCATTTGAGTACATCTGTGAAAAAGGACAGAAAAAGAAGAAGAAAGTCTTTTATCACTATACTCTTTTTCTACCTCTTTTCTTTCTATCTATGACTGGCTGATTTATTAGTGGTATCCCTAATTGCTTCAAGAAGACATCTAAGGCTTGAACACTAATCCAGTCAGGAAATTAATGACTAAACAAGATTCTACAATTGGTCTCCAATTACTTTGATTCTTTTAAAGCGGACCAGAGGCCTTAAAGCAAACACTGAACAAAGTGCTGAAAACCTTCTTGGGGGATCTTTGCTCATACTGACTCAGTGACTGGATATCCCATCATCACACGGGTAATTTGCCATGCAATATGATTCATACTCGTCTTCATTTCAACAAATCCTGTTAATATGTAAAAGATGGGCTAACTGTTTCTTGTAAATGTTTATTTTCAGAGAGACTCCATGGGTTCGACAGTACGGTGGCCGACAAGGGTCAAACACATTGCGACGGCTGCAAACAGCTGCAAGTACAGAAATGATCCAAATTCACAAAGTCAAACACAAGTGTAAATGAGGTACAAAAAGAGGAATGTGGTGCAAATGAAAAAACCAATTCCAAGAAACAAAAATAAATGCATAATCAACAAATACTCTACAACTAAAGAAAGGATGCAAACCAAGAAAATATCTGCAAATGAAAAATGCAGCTTAACCAGTCACTACAACGGAAGAGCACCAGACCTGCAACCAGCCAGCGTTTAGAGACAACAGACTAGTGTCACATATAATCAAATAAAAGTTACATTACTGCGCTACGTCATAACTTCAATTCATTCCTACTGTAGTTTGTTCAGCTGACAGCGCCCCCTACAGGTCTGAAGCACTTCCATTGTAGTGACTGGTTACGCAGCATTTTTCATTTGCAGATGTTTACTCTTGGTTTGCACTGTTTCTCTATTTGCAGAACATTTGGTGATTATGCATGTGTTATTGTGCCTTGCGGTGCATTTTTTCATTTGCACCACGTTCCTCTTTTTGTTCCTCATTTAAACTTGTGTTTGAGTTTATGAATTTGCACCGTTCCTGTATTTGCAGCCGTTTTCTCTAACTGAGACGCATTGAGCTGTTGGAATGTGTTTGGTTCTTGTCAGCCACCGTATGGAAGAACAAACTCTACACAGTTTTATGATGTTAGGTTACCAAAAAAGGTACTCGAATCTTTTTTACTAATATAAGAAAATAAGACACAAATACTCTAATTTGCAGGGAAGCATGGCAACGCAAGGCAAGGCAAAGTTTATTTGTATAGCACAATTCATACACAGGGCAATTCACAGTGCTTTACAAAAATGGAAAAGA
>JAPTYQ010000015.1:24472341-24491907 GCA_029814465.1 Ostorhinchus cyanosoma | reverse complement strand
CTTTACAAAAATGGAAAAGAGACAGGTTAAAAACATACAATTACAGTTAAAACATAATAAGATATAAATATCAATGAATTCAAATAAAGTAAATGAGAAGAGTGCAAATATATACCTACATATATGTATTCTTATTACCATCTAATGATTGCATTATGCATTTATGCGCTGTTTATATGATGACATTCATTATGTCACATACACAATCATCACATACAGTCCTGGAAAAAAAGTTTTCGGACACCCCATGAGTTTGTGATATATTGCATTAAGACTCATTCTTACCTCTCCAGACCCAGCTTTTCTGTCTTCATATGTGGACAAACGTTTCACAGCTTTATACAAAAAAAAACCAAACTGTCCACCACAAATGACATTTAATAAAAAATGTAAAAGTGCATCTAGAAAAAACAGTTGAATCACGATGTTTCGAATAGAGGCAATTATTTTATTAAAAAAGCCAAAGGTCACTGAAATCTGCCAAGTATTTTTCCCTTCTCCAAACCCACATGCTCCCTTCTGCACATGCTCTATTCTGTTCAGGTCAAAACTGGATGTTTCAGCAGAAAAACATCTAGGACATGACATGATGAAACTGTCAATAATTTAGTTTTGCTATTTTTTTCTTCTAAACAATAAATAACAACAAAAAATCAATTGCATCTGTTTGTCTGATCTAGCCACGTCTTTTGAAACACAAAAATTATTTTTCCACATATATTTCATGATTATATTTGAGATGGTGTAAAATTTTAAGGGTGTCTGAAAACTTTTTTTCCAGGCCTGTACATGTGGATAACAGCTGTAACACCACTTGGAGAATGCTGTCTGCAATGTGTTGAAACATCCCTGCACCCACACCCATATACTGAATCATTACAGATGTAATAACAACAGATAGCATCATGACAGAAAGTAAAATATCACCATTGATGTCAAAAGCTGTAAAAATGTAGGTAAGATTTGCATTAAATGTCTCAGTGCAGTGGATAGCAACCAGGGACCTTTCTCCATATGTTTGCATGGGTTTTCTCCTGGTACTCCAACTTCCTCCCACCGTCCAAACACATGCACTGATAGATTAATTGCTTAATCTAAATTGTCCATACGTGTGAATATAAGAGTAAGTGGTTGTTCGTCTCTATGTTGGGCCTGTGATGAACTGGTCCTCATCCAGGGTGTACCCCACCTTCGCCCATAGGTAGCTGGAATAGGCTCCAGCACCCACTGCGACCCTAGTGAGGATAATGCAGGTTCAGGAGATGAATGAATGAGTGTGTCTTTAGGTTCAGATTCTCTTAAACCAAAACAATACCGAAAAATCAGAGAGGAAACTGCTTGATTTTTAAGTTTTTAACTCAGCGGTTTTACTGTCAGAAATGTCAAAACAAACAAAAAATATTTACATGTTTGTTCAATGCAGTAATTTTTTAAGGTTTTGTTGACTGGTAATAATCAGTTATCATAAAAGTGGCATATCTATACTTGGATTTCCACCAGTTTCCCCCTCTGCTCATTTTTCATGCTTATATTGTCATGACCTAGAAGAGTGTGTATTCAGGGGGATGTTTCTGATCTCGTGTCCTGAGCTGTGGAATAATGTAAGAGCACTGGTGTGTTGCTGCTGCGGCTGGGGGAGCGTGTTGCCATAAAATATTAACGACTTGGAAGCCCAGCCACATGACAAGATGAATGTAATTGGCCCTCGCAGCTCTATCTGTGCATGTTAATGAGATGGGATGGTATTTAAATCAGTTGCGCCCCAGACACTGTGGCTGCAGTCGAGAAAACCACAAACAAAGACGCAGTGAGAGAGCACAGATGCAGTGAGATAGATACAGAAAATGTCAGTTGTTATTGGGTTTTGAGGAGCTACTATCTCTTCATATTATTACTTTTTTAGGTTTGTTAATGCAGCATTTACAACCCAGTCTTTCTACAGCTTTTAATTGATTTAATAGAAGCGATGCATTTCTTTTTAGATGATCTGGTGGAGTCGAGGCTTGGGAGAACCCGTGGACAAAAGCCAGGCATAAAAGCTGAGGTAAAGGTGTGCACCTGCAGAGCACCTGTCCTGCCACGACGCCGGGGTCGAGCCCTGGCTGTCATCAGTGGCGTGGAACAAAGCTGTAGTCTCTAAAACAAAACGTGACCACCTCAGGAGAAAACGCAAGGAGATGGTAACTGAAACAACAGCTTGAGCGTGCACTCCCAGGGGGTGAGACATGGGAAATGTAGCAGGTAGCAATAATATAACCTAAATCTTAAAGGGAACGAAGGCCACCTTGTGCACAGCAATGAAGCCCAGTGTAAAGGTCTGGGAGAGAATGTGCGTGTGTGCGTGTAAATTGTTGAGGTGAATGAATAATAAAAAAAAGTCTGCAGATGGGAAACTGTGCCATTTTACTTTCATTATCCTTTAACTTTCATGTGGCAGCAGCGTGGTCATCCTCACTAACACCTCATAAAGCCGCACTCATGTCCTTTGCTGCAATCATGTGACTCTGGCTGGAGGAAGGTGTGATGTATCGAAGCCCACCGCGTCTCAGACAAAAATCTTGGCGTGCTGTGTTTGTATCCATGCGTGTGTGTGTGTGTGTGTGTGTGTGTGTGTGTGTGTGTGTGTGTGTGATTTTGTGCAGACTGGGAGAGACCTGACGCCAAAGGGTGGGGGAAGTGCAGGCAGGAGGACAGATGGTCTCCCTCATGGTGGCTGAAATAAAAGAGGGAATTAGAGGACTCCAAGGTGTACACTCTGACGGCAATTACAGCAAATAGATTGGAAGTGGACCTCCAGGCACCCAGGGAGGCAGCTCCGTGGGGAAGAGCTCCACCTCAACATATTTGGATCGTACACCCTGAAACAGTTAAGATAAAACCACACACCCTGCTTTGGCTGAGGCAGACCTCACTGACTATTAGCATACCACTGTAATTCAGCATGAGAGTAAAGGAAGAACATAAAAACTGAAAATAAACTTCATGCGCACTGTAGAGTTTGAAATGGATTTCTATATTACCATTTTTCTTGGTTTGGATATGTGGATGTGAAGGATTTACAAAACCAATTTCAGATATCCCTGGGAGCTGTTTTGGTTAGTTATTCTGCTGCCTGCAGGAGTTTGAAAACAGTCAATTATTTTTGTCTTGCTTGCTTCCGCCCATTGATTCTCAAACGATTTTCACTGCCCCTCCAAGTAAGGATATGCAGCAATTGAATTAAATAAGCCCACCCAATCAATATAAAATACGTAACACATCCACAGCTCTCTTTCATAGCCTGTGGAAACTGAGAATTCATTGCAGATGAAAATGCAAACAAACTTAAAAGCTACTTTTATAGATCTATGAAAGCCTTTATGAAGTAATATTGATAGCCATCAAATATTTTGAATGTAAAATATTTAATGTATAACTTCTGGCAATATATATGCCCAGAATCTCCAACTGAATTTGGGTTGCTGTCTTCTTTTTTCCGAAGTCATTTAAAACAGTAGGGATCAGCAGATTCCATTAGCCCTGCCCTGTGGCTGAATGAATGAAATACCATTTAGAGAATAAGTGTCTCTAACCCCAAAACCTCATGTTCCCATCAATGCATAAATGATAAAGACGCAGTCTAATGAAACAAAAGGCTCCCTGCCAAAGTCGCCATAAAAATAACATTTGGGTGAGAGAGACCTTAAGCTTATCCATTAACCTCAGAAAAGTGTCTTAACTGTACTGTGCACTCTGCAGAGCCAACACCAGTGAAATACTGACAAGACAACAGTAATAAAAAAACAGAATGATTCAATTATATCACTTAATGCAGAGTGCTAATTGATGATGATCCAGAGGTCAAACTGTTAGACAAAATCATCATTTAAACTTTTATTTTAGTGAATATTTCATGGTGGCTATAAATAGAAAAATCACAGTTGATCTTTACTATATAAAAATGTGCATCATATGTTTTATTTAACACAGGAGACTAGAAAATAGATACTGTACTATGGATGTTTGTTGCTTGTACAGCATGAAGCCGATCGCTGGCCTCATGAAGATTCACAGACCGGGCTTAAAACAAAATGAGAAATAAGGTTTGCATTGTGTACAATGTAAATAAGGCCGACTTTTGGCCTATGAGTTATGGCCTCCAGCTCTGGCTGCTTTCCCCTGTTGCATAAATTCATGAACAGTAAATCACTGGCCTCTAAAAAACAAAAACAATAAAGAAGACCAATGCATAAAAGATAATTAGGGGATGAACATATGTAACCAATCAAAATGTTTGTATGAGTTTAGTTATTTTTACCCACATTAAAGCAGGATGCCGAGGCAAACCCATGAAGGCAGTCACAAACACATTTCATGTGCTATAAAGTCCTTGCCTGTGAAAAGTGTGTGAACACTTTTACTGACCCCTTTTAAATCCAGAAATTGCTTAAGCCAATAATTAACAAGTAAGCAAATAAAAATGGCTTTAATCTAACATGCAAATATGCATGTTTCTAAGTCAGCATTTCTTTCACAGGCAACAGAGGAGGATTGTAAGAATGGAGAAAAAGGTGGGAAGTGATATGAATATAATACATGATGCAAAAACGCATGAAAACACATAAAATATGATATCAATACTCTGGTGGTTTGACTTCGACTTTTAATTCATTAGTCAGATGCTGTTTATTTGTATTATTATTACGATACAGTCACTTAATATGTAAAATTAATGCATTCAAATATCTGAAAAACATTGCCATTTTTTTTTTTTTTACATATTTTATGAGAAATATATCTGTAGTTAGTTTTTCTGTCAATGGTGTCAATTCATTTTTCTATTACTAACATTTAACTTTACATTCAGCTGTTTGTTAACTAACATAATGTGAATATATACCACTAAATGTAATATGAGGAACGCTGCATGAGTTCTGCAATGGTCGTGAAAACAACATCTTCCATGAGCCATTCTCCTTCACAACACTGTCTCCTGTCATTGTTCTGATTGAGAGACCCCTAGTGGCAGAAATCACGTTTATAGTATCTAGTATTCAACGTGACAAGAACAGCAAGTTTCAAGTTGTGAGAAAATGTCATTAAAGTCGGTGTTTAAAGCTCATTTGAAAACAGGGGAGTAGTATTCTTTCTTCTCCACTAAACACTTTTTTGTAATATTTACATAAGCAAATGGAATAAGTGGTACAGCGCTGTACAGAGCGACGCAGTGTGTTGTTAAATCTTACCAAACTTGGGAGTATCTACTGTTCCTTAACATGCAAAAAATAAAAACATCTGACCCTCAGTATGCATGACATCTGTGTTTGCACTGGAACGGAAAGTCTGAGAATTATAGCGAGAGAGTATGTTGAACCAAACCCAACCCATGAAGTCATGAATCACGGACGATATGTTTTCAAGTATGTGCAAATCGCCGGGCATCTGAAACGTTAACATACATTACAAAGGAAATATACAAAACTGTCACATGAAATATCCCAAACAGTGTGATATAAAGCAGTTTTGCACTTTTACATAGTCATTTCTTTATTTTTGTTTGAAGTAATTCAGGTGTGGCATTTTATTTTATTTTTTTTTCTTTGTAACAGAAGAGAATGCTCTTGATTCATGGTCCACTTCTGACTCCACTCCAAAACTTTTTTCATAACCAGGAGTGTAGCAAAAAACTTCACGTGGGCCCCTTTCCCTTTTTGATCCATGTCTCTCACGCATGAAACCATGAATCACCGTATTGAAGGTAGAATTATCTGGCTTTAGCATTGTTGCTTTTTGAAGCTGTTGCAGACTCTGCAGCTGGTGTGAACATATTGTATGAATACCGAACAATGCAATATAACACAACCATACCACAAGTGAAAGACCCAGATAACTACTAAAGTCCAAAATCCTCTACTCATATCAAATGTTTAATACCTGCTGATCCCCTAATCCTATCAATACGTTAACATAATTCAGGTAAAATGCAGTTTTTCATCTGTTTATGGTTATCAGACATGAGCCATTTGTGTATCATTGCACATTCGAAAAGGAGTGGGAGGAAGTATAATTTATTAAATCCCACCCCTTCTTCACACAACAGTCTATGTTTTAGCTTCGTATCAGAATAATACATGAAAAATCAAAATCGTATCATCTTCACATACACATGTATAGATATACACCTAGAGTGACATACCAGAAAAGTGAGTAAATAAATACATACATACATCCTGGAAGGCAACACAAAATGAGTACACAATGTAGTAAACAACAAGACAAAGTGAACAATAGCAGCAAACTGTAGCGAACGTGGAAACGCCATCAACTTCTACAACATTGATTCACCAGTAAAACCAGTGCAGTTTGACATATAACAGTAGATGGAGACACTTGTTTTAATGTTCAGGTAATGATATTTGCTGAAAAAGTCACTATTTCTTGAATTTTCTCTGTTTCTGATATAATAACCTTCAACTTTATTCTGAGCTTTTATGAACATCTACATGATAAGTACATGAAATATAGGAAAGTACCAAATTTTCACTGAAAAGAAATGCAAAATACAGAGGAAAATATTATAAGAAATGGTGATAAATCACTCCAAAAAGGTTCAATAGAGAGAAAAATTAATTTTGGAGATACTGTAGAAGTAGCACTGGGTCATCATGAGTTAATAGAAGTCAGTGTAAGTCAGACTTCAGAAATTGGCGTGACACGACATGTAACATTGTTAAAAAGAAAAAGAAGAATGAGGTGTTTGAGGACGAAGACGGTAAGTTTGCAGACTTGGATTGAGGTTGAACAGAAGGTGAAACTAGTGTTTATGGTTGCATTTTCTTTTTGCATGTTTTTAATTGTAGCCATTTTTCTAACCATAACCAAGTCGGACTAACCAGCTTGTCAAACATGAGTATGTGACAGTTTGGGAAAGAGAGCGTGTTGTTCTAACTGACCGACTGGGAAAGTATGAGACTGACTAAAATATTCAGTGCTTTTTGTGCAAACCTCAATTTTTGCTGGATAGAACATTAAGTCTCTCAAACTAGAGCCAAGTTTCATGTTTTTTAACACTAATTACAAAAACAAACCTTCAATTCTTGGCTCTTTAGTCCTACTTTTACCCCTCTACAACACCCCAGTTCAGAATAAAAAAAAAAAAACTAGACATGCACCATTGACCTACAGTTAAAGGAAGAGCATACATGACATGTTATGTTATTATCTCTGTGTTCATCCCTTTACGCTGTCGGTGTGGTGTGTTTCATCTGCACGTTTCCTCTGCCACAGGTTTGTCTGTGGGTCTGCAGGTCGGCTGAAATCCCACTGCTGCTCTGGACAAGCAGCAGCTGCAGGAAACTCTATTAATTAGTGCTGAAACAAAAACATGCTTTGCAATGACCTAAACCACCTCCTATATTTTATTTCAGTGTATTTCGTTGACATAAATGAAATCAAACAGCTGAAATGCACACTTTGCAATAAAAATCAGATTAACCTGCAGGAAACACCAGTTTTCATTTGTATGTGTTGAGTTAAATCAAAACATTTTTGCATAATTGCAGAGAGGTGACAGTTTGTTGTCTTGTCTGCTACAGTACACGGCGACTGATTTATGATGTTGTTTAATTAATATCACATGATTCAAAAGATGAATTTTAACTCACAAACACATAATACGCCAAATAAATGTGAGCACGTGCATGTGAGCTGCACGCCAGTCTGCTGCTTTGTGTAAATGCAATAATCATAAAAACATTTAATCAAATGAAAATAAATCTTATCAGATATTTGAAGTCTTTAAAGAACTATTCAATATCCTCCATGAATGATTTTAATAGAGTGAGTCATATTTCAGGTGGCCTGCTTTTCAGATTGTATCACTGCTCAACATTTGTCACCTGTCAAATTATTTTCCCCCTGCATGTCATGTTCATTTGTCAAAACAGCGTTGTTCAAAGTTGCCTTGTGCTTCACATCCAACTAAATCAGATTTGGAGGGATTTTTATTTGGATGTCATATTTATGGTAATGTTAGAATAATAAAATTGTGCAGAACTCTAAATGCCATTTATCTAAGTCTTAATGTATTTAAGCAAATATCAGGACTAATGACTGGACCATAAAGTGAGAATGAGCAGTTGAATTTTTCAGCGGGAGCATATTTAATCTGTCTCCAGAATACACACTCTTTCTTTTTTTTTTTTTTTTTTTTTTTGCAGAAGCAGCTGCTGCAGACATCAGCCTTTGCTAAACATGAATCACTTGCAGAAAATAAACAATTGCAGCCCTGTTCCAAGTGAAAGCGAGAGGGAAATATCATTACGTTCAAAACAATGTTACCTGGATGTTGAAAGAGCATTTAACCTCCTCCCGTTAATGAGAGCTGGACTTTGGCCGGAGTCCAGACCACCGGAGGCCACAGCCATTCCCGAGGTGCGGACTTACTTCCTACCATCTTTTTAACACATTAATATTTCTGCCGAGTCTGATCAATGCCAGAGAAAACCATTTCTTATCATTCTTCCAGCTACTTAGAGCCACATCTGAATTACGGTTGGTGTATCCGATGCACATTTATTCTTCCCTCCTGACAGTTTTATGGAACTCATTATCCGCTTTGTGGCCATAGCTGTGAATGGAGAACCTGTGGGGGTTTTATGTGTAGCCAGTAGCTCCTCCGCTGACCACATTTAATGTCCTCTGAGAAACAAAAAAACAGGCGGGTCAGGCAGGCAGGGAGGGGACAGGACGGGGGCCATCGAAGCCCCTCTGACAACAGTGCTGAGCCAGTGTTGGATCTGTTGATGTAAGGGTGAGGGAGCCGACCAAGAGCCAGACCAGAGTTTTATTTACCTCAGGTGCAATGGCTCATTATAATGGTGTTAATGAGGAGCAGATGTAGCTGAGTGAAGGGGGGTTTGGGGGGGTGGGGGGTAGAGGAGTGAGGTGTGGTCAGTCCAGGGCAGGCCTACATGGAGGTCCTGTCCAGGGATCCCAAATCCCCCCTTTCTCTGCAACCAACTCGCTCTTCATGCGTTAATATCTACTCAGCAAGTGCTATTAGCAAACACAGAAAACTGCCGACCACGGTGATTTAGAGAGCCCCTCTCCACCTCGGCTACGCTAAAGGGTTACTGTGATATTACTGCAGCCATCAGTGATTTATATCTGTGAGGAACCGTCCTGTTTAGCTTATTTGACGAAAGCCTTTACAAATAAGTCGTCTGGTAAGTTTGAGTAAACTGGGGATATTCTACGTATTCTAATAAACGTTGGGAACTTTTGCTCAGATCTGGGAAAAAGCTGCAAGCTAATATTCAAGGCTTTGTTATTGTCAGTTAAATACTGCTTGGGAAATGAAAAACAGGAAAAGCAAAAAGACAACTGCACATAATGAGTAAAAATAAGCAATACAAAGAACAGAGTGAAACAGCAAGAAAAGCATCCAAGGCAACTGTGATACACAGAGTCCTCGTCAAGACATAATAATAAATATACTGTGTGTAGCAAAACCTCAGTGCACCGTGTGACCTGAGGACTGTATTTTATTTTATTTTATTTTATTTTATTTTATTCGGTTTGTTTGTTTGATTGTTAACACTTAAGCAGCAAAACTATTGGTTCAATTCACACCAAATTGGGTTTATATATCACCAGTGACACAGAATAGATGTCATTACATTTTGGGAATGGTAGGTCAAAGTTCACATTTTTTATGATTTTTAAAAAAAAAGCTTCCCAATTATATATAATGGGCAAAATACTTGCGAGGGGCGGGGTTTGCTGTGCCTGGCATCACTTGTTCATGATTTGCTTTTCCTGTTGTTCATACACTCTCCCCCTTACATTAATGAACACCTGATTTCTTTACACATCTACATTTTAGATTTTTGACCCAGGGAAAAATACCAGACCACCAAAAATACTACCAGCCTAATTTTCATTCAGTGTCAGCTAAAACAATCCATAGTTTACTGATGTCATGAAGTTGAGATAAATCCGTAGTGTTTTAACCATCTAATCACTGGTTCAAATCATGTTGGCAAAGATGGTTTTAATCCCATTATGTTGTATATTCACATTATGTCTTTTCAATTCAAAAACAGTCACAAAAAACATTAAATATTAATAAATGTTGTTGAAAGACATATGATGGCATTAACATGTGACCAAATAAAACACATTCTCTCATTTTCGAAATATTGATGAAAACATTTGACACTACCTGCTGTATTTAATGTAAGTAAACAAGTCAACAACACATTATTATATGTAATGTGAGGGTTCAGAAGGCGATTATGACTGTGTCTTGATGAGAACAACTAGCAGAAAGGAGGCAGATTAACTCTGGAGAGTACTCAAACTTTACTGTCCAGCTTCACATTCTGTACAAATAGGACACTTCGCAAATCGTGCTCTAAGGTGACTTTAAACCAGAAAGGCACACTGAGGTAAACGCATGTGAAACGCAGAAGCAGATTCAGTAATTACTGTTAAAATTGTAAAGATTATGTCAACATTCATAAAAACACAGTAATAACTATGCGTATAAACATGTACGTAGTTCAAACTGTAAGTACATTATGTACTTAACTACATTCTACAAGTCAAATACATAAATTAAATGAATTAACTTGACCCATATAACATCGGCCTATTAATGCAGAAATTTTGCATATCATTGCTTTAATCAATCCTACCAGTAAGTACTGATGGTTTATCTTTAAACCTCTTTCAAACCCTTGAAATTACAGACCCATTACTAACTCATTGTTGTTTTTGGTTGTTCTATGGAATGCATTCACAATATAAAGATAGAAAAATAAATACATTAAATATAACCCCTCCAATCAGCCCATTTCCTGGAATGAAATGTTGCCTTAGTTTACATTTCTGTAAATTATGGATGAGTCAACTCAACATTTCTAACCAAAAATAAGTGTTTTATCAACGTTTCCATCCATATTTCTATCAGCGTTGTAGTGTTTTAATCACTCGTGGCATTTTTATCTTTTGGGAATAGAGTGAGGCTGTAACAACAACTGGGACTCACAGAGACGACCACATTATTGAACTTTTAAGGGTGAGGTTTAGGCACTGGGAGCACTCAGAAACACAACTGCACTTAGTTTAAATCTTCATAGATTAGATTTTAAAAAAAATAAAAATAAAAATATTTTGCAATGTTTAAACCAGATTGAAATGCTTCCAGCTCTTGTTGAATTAACCTAGACACTTAAAAGATGTTGGGATGTAAATTCCAGTCTCTGGAGACAAAGGTCTGTATGTTCTGGTAAAAAGTATTGGTTACTTTAGTGACGAATTATGTTGACATTATGTGTTTGATCTGCAGAAATGTGAAATATCAATATTTTATTCTAGTACCTTTGAATAGTTATTTTCTTTTCAGCTGTATTTAAGTGTGTTTTTATGAAGTGATCCAGTGCAGTGCTTAAAGAATTCGAGTTAACTGCCAAAGATGACGGAACAACTTCAAATGTTGCTGTTTCGGTACGCCTTAATGCCTCCCCTGTAAGGAGAAATGCAGCCTCAGTTAGTGGAAGCCCCTTTTCGCTGCTGACAATGGAACAGCTCAGCTTTGAGTTTGCCATTGTGCCGTCTTCACTGACTGAGCCCTGCTTGTAATGATCTCACCGAGCCCTCTGTGCGTGCCTTTGGTGGGCCATAACAGTTTTTATTCACCATGAAACCTCCACTGGGAGCATCCCCTGGTCCCCAGGACAACAATACTGGCAGCCAAGGCCCACAGTCGGCTGGCCAGTCTTTTACGTTTTTATGGGCTTGGCCTTCCCCCTGCTATTGAGGCAAATGTAGGCCATCAAACAAAACAATTTATGACCCGGTCTAAATTTGACCTTGGGCCTCCTGAAATGCCATCGCTCTCAGAAAAAGTAGAGGTCTTATGCATGAAAAAAGTGCATATGAAGACATAAACTGGTTTCTTTGTTTTTTACTGTGACGAGCATAATGTGAAATCAGAAAATGTGTGACGTGGGGCATGTGTTCTACACTGCTGCACATGACAGTCGGTTCTGTATGCTCTCATTTAAGGATCAAAGCCTCTGCATTAGTAATAATAGTGTTGTCCTTCATGCCTGAAGCAAACACTCACTGTATTTTTACTACCTGACCTCAAATACTTCTCTCCTATTATTTTTCTTAGTTTCTGACGCAACACAGTGACCTGTTTGACTTTTGCCTTCTGGTTTGTGAGCAGAACTACAGGGAATTCCTTATTTACAGCAGGGGTGTGTCTTGCCTTGTCTTCATTCACCAGCACATGTTAGATTTCTGTCTCCTGCCCCACTGCAACCTTCAGTTGTTTATAGCTTCTGTAGTTTATAGCTCATCCTTTCTAGGAAGTGGAAAACCCCAAGCTGCTGATTGTGTCGCTCCAGATTTTTCAGATTTGCCCTCTCTTTCCCAGCTCTGAGTCAACAATGGACTTGTTGTGGGATGAAAGCCTGAACAACATCAGAAGTTGTCTGGATAAACAAGTTTTGTGAAGGAACATGATTGTACATAACTCAACTATGTAAAATAGATTACATTATCGCAGTTTTCATTGCTGAGAAACATTGCCTTTACTCTGAATATGTGTACACATGGCCGCTGGAGTCTTACATTTGATGTAGAGAGCGACCGAGAAGCATGAATGATACAAGATGAAAGAGGGGCTCTCCATCTTTGTATGTTATATGGATTCCTCTCACGCATTTCCCTCTGAGACAAGGGGTTCAGTAATCTGTATCCTTTAGTGAGAGAACCCCATGGAGATGCATTAAAGAGATAAATTGGTATCATCCACAGTGTGACAGACTCCTCATCTGTCTCTGCTCGCCTCCATTGATCACAATTTATTTTATTTGTGTTGTTTCATTATTAGGCGGAAGAAAAGCATTGCATTAATAAAGCCCTGATTATAAAGTTAAACAGAAATGCTATACTGTTACGCAGGAAGCTGGGGTTAAAGCACAAGGCTCCGGGACGCCTGCCCTTGTATCTTCTTACACAATAAACTGAGATCAGAGGCGGCACTGATCATTCACTGTAGATCTAATTCATTTCTTAACGATTCAGCCTCTCCTGACTGGACGCACTTCTCTAAATAAATCAGTAAATTCTTACATTTCCCAGTAGTCTCATCATAACTGTGGAAAAAAAACACTGAGATACAGTAAACCATGCACCGGTAATTTCCCTCATGCTTTACATGGGAAGGCTTTACTTGAGTTTGTTGTTGTGCATCAGATTGTAAGGAGGTCGATAAGATGGAAATGTAAAATTCATTCCCAATTAAATGAGGGAGTAGTTGTTGCACCGAACTTTGAAGAAAAAGATAAAAGTAAAACAACACTAGAATTCTACCAAATCTATATATTTAGGATTATAATCATTAGTGCATACACTAATGATTATAATCCTACTTCGGGGACTGACTGATAAGAGTTGAAACAAAACAATAGGAACAAAAAATGAAATTCAAAAGTGCTTGTTGAAATATATATATAATAAATAATCATTTAAAAAAAGTCACTGTACTCGATCCATCACTACTAATCAAACCAGATGGTACAAAGTAGGACTATATTAAAAATAAAGAAAACAAATAGGTTTTTCTTCTTTCTTCAAAATACATTGCGACATTTTTGTCAAATAACATCTGCTTATCTATTTATTTACTTAGGATCCTCATTCTTTATTATCACAACTATTCTTCCTGGACTCCACATGAACACAAGCCAGTCAAATATTACTGACAACAACTGACAATGAATGAAAAACACAAATGCTATATTTACATTATACACCAATTATATGTATAAAAAAGAAACACAATGCTCATACATTTCATTGCTGATAATAATAAATAGGCTAATAAATATTCTAACATGAGAATGACTATGTAGTTAATACACAATTTAGCATCACACTGAAACAATCCTATAGAATTTCATTACAATAAGCTTATGATATTTGCACAGTCATACTAGTTTACAATTAATCTCCTTTCCATCATGCAGCTACATACTAAAGGCATTTCTTTCTGTGTAATGACTGTTCTTGATTTATTTTTTAAAGCTGCTCTCACTACTAAAGCGAGTTAGATATGAGTTGTTGTAGGTTAGCACAGCCCTTCACAGTATAATGTTATTTAAAGCATTCATTTTTGGTAAAAGTAACATGAAATACTCCAAAGAAGAATATCTCATAATATCTGTGTGTCTATGATTAGTATGTATTTTCTCAGAATATAAGTATGTTGGTTTTCTTAAATAAGCATCCCTTTGAGTCCAGTAGCTCTGCTGAATGAGCTGGATCTTATTAAACTCCTGCTTGGTCCTTTTAAAATACTTTCATTAACGGATTCTATTCTATAATGTGTGTAGGAGAAGAGCAATGGTAAAAGAGATATTTAGATTATTTACTTAGGATATGAACTCATCCCACAACAGGGAAAATGCATCAATGTGAATAATGTTCATGCATTAAAAAACTTACTGAAAGTAAAGGATTAGTGTCAGTAAAATGTCATTAATGTCATTACTTTGTGATTTTTATCTGTGAAAAGTGCTTTGTAAATACATGTTACTTACTTACTTTATAAACTGTTAGTAGTTCAATTAATATATTTATACTGTCCTGTGACAACCATATCCTTCTAAAAAAAAAATTAAATTAAAAAAATTAACATTTCATGAGCTCAGAAAAAGGCATGTGTTCAGATTTCTATGTATTTTACGGAAAATCCAAGAGGGATTTTACAGAATTGAGAATGAAAATAATGATCAAATCCCATTCACCCCTTGGCCCCGCCCCTTACCCCTACCCCTCCATTTTGCAAGAAGGGGTAAGGGTGTCCCGATTCTTGATGAGACAGGGAAGGGCTAAGGGGGAGGGCTGTGTCTCCTTCAAAACAGAGATTTTTCAAGACCATACTACAAATAGAGGGATATGAGAAATCTCCCATAATTTTCTTTGAATCATTGGCAAGATGGAGGTAAAGACAGCAAAGAAGTGCAGCGGGGTGATGAAAGAAACACACAAATGTACGTATTTTTTTTTCGTAAACAACTTAATCATTTGATGGACCATTTAACAGCATTTAATGTGTTATGAACCACATTTCTGCTGTTTGCGGTTGATAGCCGTAAAAAGATGACCAAAGCCCATGCAATTCTTTCAGAAACAAAGGTGTCGCATCTGTTTATAGCGGCTTCGATGACCGCTGATGACATCACAGATCTGTTTCAAGCAGTAGTGCAAGGGGTAAGGGCAAGGGGGAGGGCCAAGGGGTGAATTGGGATTGGGCCAATATCTACACAAATCACACGTGTGGAGAGACAAATGAAGGTGAAATGTAATTAAAGCCAAATGTAGTTGTAGTAATCTTCCATTGGCTTCCAAAAAAAACACGTATGAGTTGTATTCAAGACTGTAATCTGTTCCAAAATGTATTAAAACAAAAAAAAGGTTCATTTACATCACATCGGACGGTAGAAAAACGATATAATTCATAAGCTCTATAAACTCTCTTGTTCCTTACTACTGATTGGTCATACCACATACATATATATGAAGTGAAGGTGCATTAAATAGCAACGAAGAAAATCAGAAATTAGCAACTTCACACAAATAAGCTTCTAAACATTCATTTTTATTAACCGGCTCTTACAGTAGTGAAGGAAAAAACACAATATTTCCAATTTTTCCGTTTTATGTCTATGTATGTTTGGAGTACTTTCATCATGTTTTATTAATGAAATACTAATAGTTTTCTATTATGTTGCATGTCACATTGTTTTGATGTCTTTCTATTATAACGGATGTCTAAAGCTTGCTGCAAAACAAATCTACCTACAAGTACAAATAAAACACCATGACTAGACTTGACTGGAACATTTTCCTCTGAGATGTAGTAGAGCCATACGTTTGTACTTATACTCTACATACAATACTTGACTAGAAGTCCCAAAGTGGCAGCGGCACCATCTGTCTTCAGCCATTAATACAAGAAAAAGATGAAAATTCATCGTCATAACCATCATTCAGCTGGAAACACAACATTATATTAGACGTTTAAGGCAAAGAACGAGATGTTAAATTCGTTCCAGAGTGAAATCTTTAAGTTATATATAAATATTAGCCGACCACTGAATATATCACAACCTGGACAATTACTTTAATGAATATTTTAAACAATGGCATGGATTGGACCAGATTTCCAGCATTACTGCGGTTAAATAATTAAAGCAGCGGTGGTCCAGGTTACAGGGTGGAGGTGCCAGTAACAACACTGTGGTAAATGGTCGGGTCTTGTGCCGTGTGCCCCAGCAGTATGTCATGAGGTGATGTGGTAATGCGCTGACAGCATGATATTTCACCACCATTTTAAAGTGACCTGATTTAATATTTGTCTTTATGAGTCCCTGCAATTCACTATAAACCCACCCCTACTTGGAACGACCTGGATTTGCACTTCTTTCTGTTCAGTGTGAGAATCGGAAACCAGTGTATTTTCACTTACAAGTAATTAAAATATTATAATATAATCTGACCTGGGCACAGTTTGTCTTTAACACCTCAGTAATGACATTAAAATACAATACAAAGATAAACATATGATAATAGAAGCATTGCAACATGTCAATATAATCCCCAGTCATACTTCAGCATCCTGTTTAAGATCCACTTTATTTCTATTAGGACTTACATGTTCTAATTGTTGATAAATACTATATTTGAAAAGGTTGGACCTTGTTTTCTGTGTGTAAATTGCATAACTGTGTATCGTCATTTCAACTGCAGAAACAATAGGCCACTCTGCTTTACTCTGCTTTGTTTAACTCCAGAATTAAAGCGTGTGATGTTGAAGAGTCATAGTGAAATCATTGCACATTTGTGTGATGTTTGTTTTCTTTTTTGGTTAATTTATTTCCATTTATTGGAGCCTACTTATTCTATCTATATGTGTAATACGGCTATGAATTGGACGGAGTTTATTTTGATGTGTATGATATTTTTTTTACGTTCTGTGCATGATTGTTTAGAATTTTTTTTGACGTGTAAGATTTGTGAAAGTACTTTGTGGAACTGACATGTGGCTTTGTGATCAGTAGAAAAAGATGGGGTAAGGAGGCGGGAGTACATAAGTTGTACGTCATCCTGCTCCTTTAAAAAAAACCAACAAAAAAACTTTTTTTCCCTTGTTTTTTTTATTTTTTTTATTAAAATTTAAAATAAAATTACAAAAAAAAAAAATTACAGGACAAAATTACATTTAACAGGCTGTAATCAGACAACTTATTTTGTTATTTATTATAGAATTACACAAACTGATAGGACCTCGTGTCTAAGTAACAGAATACGTTGAATGCGACAGCTAAGGTTTGGTTAGCATTAGGAAAAGATTGTAATAAGAAACTTAATGACGAGCGTTGTAAAAATAAACACACCATTTATGTTCAGTTTGATACAGGATATGAACACTGGTCCGCAAACATGTCTTCAACTCCTTCTAAGGTCCGTCCTTATTTAACGACACCACTTGGCCGCTGTCAGTCTTTTTTCTTCATGTATTTATTCATAGAACCATAGAGTCACAAGTGGCTTTATTTTAATCCCCTTCAAAAATAAACCTTTATTATTATTTTTCTAGTCAAATCAAGCTAGATTGAACCAGTAGAATAATTAATTAAATAATTATCGATTTATTTTAATGTTTGACAAGTAATTGATTCATTGATTTGTTTGGTTAATCTTTGCAGCAACATGAAGCAGGAAGAAGACCCAGTGCTCCCCGATGAAGTAAACTGATAATGTTTATTGGAAATGCTTGTGATATTACTGTATTCACTGCCTAAACAGAAAATATTACTGGCTCCAAAGCTGGTGTGCAGTGTTTTGTGGGTGTTATCGTCAGTATTGTGTGTCTGTGGAAAAGGTCCAAGGTGAAAATACCTCCACGGTCTAATGGTTCTCATAAAAAGCACACTGATTGGATATAATCTATATCCTTTTTATTGCACTTCACAGGGAATATTAAAAGCCGTTGCAGTTTCTCAGATCTCACAGAACAAACCGATAAAAGTCATTTGAGCCAAATAAAAATAAAACTTGTAATATGTGAAATAATGGTAACATGCCCGGTGAGATTTGGTCCCTCCTGTGAATATGTGGAAGCCTCGGCGTGACAGAACTGGAATGGGGCGCTCTGGATGCCCACATGTCATGTGCTACACACTCTCTTACAGCAGGAGCTCCTGTTAAGGTTATTTTTACTCCGGCACCTGGATGTGTTACAGACTTGCTCTGGCCTGCACATTTTTTCCCTCAGCACAATCAGGTGTGAGAGCAAGTGATCTTCGTTCTTTGCAATTAAGATTCTGCCTTCATCTTCTCCTGGTACACAATTACTGCTCTGCTGCTGTTTGCTCTAATTGCTCTTTCTGCGGGGATTGGTGGAGAGCCAGTGATTGTGATGGGTAGGGGATTATCTCCTTTCCTTTACTCTGGCCCCTTAAAAAAAATCATTTGTAAACTCCCCGGTGTAATTACTGAGCCTCATGATTAATTGTCTATTGAAATTAGCCCGGGTCTAGCTTTCATTTTTACTGCAACGAATATTAATTAATGTTAACTCTCCCTTTGCTTTTTTCAGCCTTTTCCAAAGCACATCTTTTGAATATTCATTGTGGTCTTGAAAAATGGGCACAAGCCAGTACCCTGAGTCTGAGAACTGACACTTGGCTATCACAAAAAATACATATCTGGAATTAAAAGATGCGTTTTAGGCCATAAATAATATTTACAGGAGGTCGACAGGTGAAGAAAGCACGCTCTTATTTAAATCACGTCTCATCTGTTAGTCGAGAGGTGTCAGGGAATATGCAAAGCAGCGTCTCAGCTTTTGTTTTCCTTTGGAGAGGGAAGAATAGTCACATTTAATTCAGTTTGTATTTGTTTAACCCTTGTGAAGAATGACAAGTTGAATAAGTGCTATATAATCACATTCAGGATATTGTCATACCGTAATGTATAGAACACAATGTCACCTTGAATAAAGCATCTACCAGAAGAATACATTTGGGTAATAATATGGAAATTTACACTAAGGTCTGAATCAGATTAACATTTGAATATCTTCATATTCTATCAAGGAACAAACGCTCTCATTGGCCTGAACTCCAGCCTGGAGCTCAACATCTGCAAACACACATGTCCATGTGTCAAACACTGTCAGTTAATGGTCAAATTCACACTAAGGTGCCCTGTATGTCTTTACAAACAAGAGTCCTGATAAACTAAAGCAAATTAGTTTAATACATTTACATACCTAACCCTGGCTCTAGCTCTAACCCTAGCCCCAACCCTAACCCTAACCCCCAAGCCTTGTCCCTAACCCTAGCTCTAACCTTTTACCCTAGCTCTAACCCTAACCCTAAAGCTAGCTCTAACCCTAACCCTAGCCCTAATACTCACCGTAGCCCTGACCCTAACACCTACCCCCAAGCCCTAACCCTAATCCTAACCCTAACCTTAACCTTAATCCTAGCCCTAAACCTA
>JAPTYQ010000015.1:24428678-24471560 GCA_029814465.1 Ostorhinchus cyanosoma | reverse complement strand
CAAGCCCTAACCCAAATCCTAAACCTAACTCTAACCTTAACCCTAGCCCTAAACCTAGCTCTAACCCTAATCCTAGCCCTAACCCTAACCTTAGCCCTAGGCTTAATCCTAACCCCCAAGCCCTAGCCCTAAACCTATCCCTAACCCTAACCCTAACCCTGACCCTAAACCTACTACTGCTACTACTACTACTACTACTTCTACTACTACCACTACTACTAGTATTAGTTCTTCCACTCTACAGGAGTGACTGCCGGTTACGTCCATTTTACTAATATGGCTTAAATCCCACATTTATTCATTGTTACATGCAAAAACGATGTAGGGCAATGTTGAGGTAATTCAAAGTCTATAAATATGTTGCTAACTTTTAGACGTTAGTCCAAAATGTCAAACACATTTATAATAGAGCTTCCCCAACACTGTTTTTAGGCTCCTCCTGACTATCAAACCTCAGGTGAACCATAGATAAGAGCAATCTAAACTTCCCTATGCTACTACTAGTACTACTATTACTACTACTATTACTATTACTATTACTATTATTATTACTATTATTATTAGTAGTAGTAGTAGAAGTAGTAGTAGTAGTAGTAAAGGATTATATTTCTATAGCGCTTTTCAAGGCACCCAAAGCGCTTTACATTATTGATCCATTATTCATCCGCTCTCACATTCTCACTGTGGTGGTGGTAAACTACATCTGTAGCTCAGCTGCCCTGGAACAGGCTGACTGAAGCATGCCAATTTGCGCCAAATGGCCCCTCCAACCACCACCGAACATTCATATTTGTTCATACACCAGTGTGAGTGGCACTGGAGGCAACGAGGGTGAAGTGTCTTGCCCAAGGGCACAACAGACTGACTAGGACAGAGCGGGATTCGAACCGCCAACCCTTCGGTTATTGGACGACCTGCTCTACTTCAGGACCACTGTATGTATATGTAGGAAGTATATACTGCAAAGACAACAAAAGCATCAGGAGGTCAAGGGTCACAAGGAATAGTCACCTACACTCTTACAACCCATTTTGTTCAGTGGTTTGTGTCTTTTATGTCTGTGCACATATTTTGTGTATTTTCTTGTATGTGAAGAAAAGAGAATGGAATAAATTTGTCTGCTTATTTCAAAACCTGCAAAAACAACAAGGCTAAAGGTGGACTAAGACTTTTGCACAGTACTGTATGTGGAAATATAACTGCAGTGAGATGTTTTGTCTGGTAAAAATTGTATCTTTTTTTTTATATACAGTGTCAAGTTAGCAATTTCAAGCATGAAATAGGCAAAAAAAAAAAAAAAGTCATAAATGTAGCCCTCAGTCGGTCATGTAACTTGTCCATTGACACTATTCATAGATTACAACAGTACAAAAATGCTTCAACACTTTGTTATAAAATAGTATATCCATTAGATGTATACACTTCAAAAAGTACTGCCTATAATTAACAAAGTCATATAAAGAGTATAACTGTACTCTGAAATTTGCCGCATGACCAGATGTTTACTTACGTATGGAGTTTTTTACACTTGAAAATGATCAGCTGAGGTATAGTATGGTTGAAATTGCATTTATTTTTCCGAAGAAATTTCAGATTGTTCCTGGTTGTCCAGGTTATTCACATTTTTAAGGGATACTTTGTAGATGTAAACATTTTCATAATTTAATGTAACTTTTTTTACTATAATTATTTGACTAGTTCAGCCCATTTAAGCTCATATTGGGCTGTATGTGGCCCCTGAACTAAAACCATTAGATGCCATTAGATACTAAAAGATCCAAGTTAGCCTGCATTTTTCATGTGTTTAGTTCCATAAAGGTATAAGAGCTTTTGCTGTTATGCACATAAACTACTATACCTTTGGTATTTTTGGTTTCTGTTATAGCCCCTCTGACCTCTCTACGTTTCAAGCTCTGAAATCCAGTCGACCTTCATCCTTCCTCAATCCAGATTCAGATAAAGGGATCAGATCAAACTAATGTCTTCACCCCTCAATGTCTCCGAACGGCCACTGAATAAAATTTTAGCTGCTGTGAAATGGCTGTGACATAACTTGATCCGCGCAGTGACGGCGCACACACCACTTGTACCCTGTAATATATCAGTGCCAGGAAACAGTGGACATGGAGACGCGCTGATTGAATCAGGGGCCACGGAGGCTCAGGGGAGAGTTCATCTATACCAAGGCTGCAGCCTCCCTCCGTCTAAGGCAGCGAACACACAAGAGTCACTCTAACTGTATCTGCTGTAACACTGTTTAAGGACTTGGAGGTCATTCATTCCTCTTCATTCTGACTAAGCACACACAAAAGTAAGATGTGTCCCTCTTAAAACTCCTCTAATATTGAGTGAAAGGAAAAAACATTTTTGTTTGTAAAACTAATTGCTCATTAACCCAAAAAAAACACCAAATCATCTACTGACTTTTAATGTTTTATACCCGTTGATCCACTAATCCTATCAAAACATGTAAATAATTGGTGTGAAATGTACTTCATCATCCTTTCATGACCCTTTAGGATGTTCACAGTGAACGTAGAAACACTGTCAACTTCTACAACATTGATTCACCAGTAAAACCAGTGGATGGAGACACTTAGATATTTTCAGTTAATGATATATTTGGCTGAAAAGGTCCTTTTTTTTCTTCATTTTTTTCTGTTTTTGATATAATAACCCTTAACTTTAATCTGAGCTTTTATGGACATCTACATGATCAATGAATTAAATATAGGGAAATAGGTGATTTTCACTCAAAAATTCAAAATACAGAGGATAATATTGTGATAAATGAGAATAAATCACTAAAAGTAGGTTAAAAATAGAGAGGAATTCATTTGGGAACTGACACAAAAGCAGGCATGGGCCTTTATGGGTTAAAAAAAATTGTAATTAATAAGGATTAAAGTGTTAAATATTACCATATTTACTTATAAAAAGCCAAAATGTACTTGTTGTGATTTATTTATGTCCATTGCTTCTTTCTTTAGTTACGTTGACCAGAAGAGACATTTTATTTTCATGATGAATGACCAGTTCCTTTGACTAATGACTGCAAAGTTGCTTTTAAGAGACAGATAACAGCAATCAGATTTTCAGTTGACAGGGTATGTTATAGGGTTTGGCATTGCAATAATATCCAATAAAGTTTCAGGTTAACGCTGACAATGTAATAAAACTAGCTGAAGTCTTGTCTTTAACATTTGCAGTCAGAATATATTAATAATTCCTATCTCATGAATAGAAATATGTAAAGAGGCATGGGTGGATGTATCATCATATGTTCTTTTTCCCCAATGAAAAATAATATATACCAGCAAATGCAGATTAGGCATATCATATGTTTCCTGTACTTTGAACTAAAAATGTAAAGATCCTGATATGACATTAGTTGAAAAGTGATCCAAATCATTTTTGATTCCAGATTGACTGCTGTGTGTTGCTTTTGCAGTGACAGAAAAATTTGAAATTTCTGAGAAATACTAGAGAATAATATCCTCAGTCATTAGCAAATAGGAAGTTATATCTTTATTGATCTACAGAAAAATAAATAGAAGACACCACAGGACATAAAATATACTTCTGATATGATTTGCAGCTCAGTTATTTGACTTGTTGAATACAAAATAAATAAATATGAATAGAAACAATAAGAAGATAATGTGCCGTATAAATTACATTGATATTAATATGGCTTTGTAACTGCAAAGAAGCCAAGACTAATCAGAGATGCCACCCTGTCTAAAATATATGAACTGAACATCATGTTTCAGTAAATGAGAGCTATTTTAATTAACTTACGTTGTCATTTGCTTTGCTTTTACCAAATATGTTTAATTATCTCTCAAATTCCTCTTTACTTTTATTGGCCAGCTGGACACTTCATGCTTTGTGCAGTAATGTACTCTCTCTGAAAATATGATAAGTTATTAAACTGCTCCCTAATATGCTAATTTGCTAAATTAAACTGCCTCGGCATCTGCAGGAATTATAAAGCAAACTGATTTAGAGAAGTGTTGTAATTTACGATATTAGAGCTGATAGTGACTGTACATCAGTCATGTTTCTGTACCTGTGTCTTCTGGCTCCGAACAAGGACAAGTGACTAATTCTCCCCACAAGTGTTCAAGCTCACCCCCCTAAAAAAAGAGAGTCAGCCCCATCCCATCTCCTGCACTACTGTGACCCCGATCCTCTCAGGAGCTCCACAGCTCCGAAGTAGCCGTGGTTGCCATAGTTACCTCCTCCTGGCTACTTTGTAAGGTCACCAGCTCTGGAGCGCCCTTCCCTCAGAGAACAGGCATAACTAATGTCTTGCAGGTTCAGGCTTGATGTAAATAGTCTCAGCTGACAGCCTACTGTACAAATACTCAATTACGTTTGCTTAAAGGAAATGATTTGTTGTAACGGAGAGCACTCAACTTGTGTGACATCAGCGTTGCCGGGGTAACGGCGGCTGATTGCACAGCCTGGAATTAGGTATTGATCAGGGGAGGGGGCCCGGCGCCAGTGAGGGACTGGAAGCGATCCGCCACTACGATTTACAGAGGATGGGGGTGGGGGTGAAAGCTCTGAGGGGTTTTCAGCTTTCTGGGCTGAAAACCCCTCAGGAACCAATTTACACACCACTACAGTGCAATATCTGCAGCAGTCAATAATGGAAATCTGATGCCCCCTCTGCCATCAATGTGACCGCTCCTCTCGCTCTCGTTAGAGCACCTTGAAAGTTCTAGGCCAATCCATAGACACAATAGATTTCCAATAGTGTGGGGATATTTTGACTTTGGTATTCTCCGTGTAATTACACCTCTAAGTAAGGCTGCAGCTTTAAAACAGGATCTGTCCTTTATAATCCCCTTAAAATAAATCCTATTTTAATTTAATTGTCATCTTATCTCATTCATCCATATCCTTACATTAGTCCAAACTCTTTTCTCTCCCCAGCAGTTTATTAGTGAGTATTTTAATACTGTTGTTTATTGCTCAGCTCCTCTCCACACATGATTTAAAGTAGCTCTTAAATAGTACCTATAATTAATAATTAACAGCTTAATATAGCAAGAGAGATTGTGTTGTTTGTACAGCACTGAATTGTGTTTTTACTCTGAGCACTGTGTGTTTATGTTCATCATATTAAAAGCTGCAAAAGAATTTAGGTGTAATTGTGACCTCAAACAGTTCCTCTCGGTTTAGTGTTCCTCTCCTCCGTTGGCAATGAAATTTTCTTTCACGGGGGAAAGCCAGCAACACTATAGCTTAGTTTAATTATTCTTATTATAATGCATGTGTGGGGTTTTTCATGTAATATTCATAATATTTCAATAAGTTACACAATGTCCATGTTTTCATAGTCAGCTTTCTTTATTTCATTTGAGTATGGATTCATTTAAGGAGTGTTTTATGCTTTTTAAAGTATGAAATGAAAGCTATCAAGCACCACACTGAGCAGATATGATATCAAATAACTGGACAAAAAGAAACTTACTCTCTTTATTTCTATGTTGTGGAGATCTGAAATAGACTTCACAGTATTTCATAATTAACACAAAATGAGTGACTTTATTTAGCTGCACTTATAATGTAAACATGTGGAAACCAAAATACGCTTAGATTCTTAAAAGCTACTTTTTAAAAGGTTTTATGCTGTTATGTTCAACTGAAGGGTAAATTTACATTATTATTCTTATTTAGGTTTTCAGTGATTTTATATTGTTGGAAAATAGACGAGGTACCTTCTCCTTCTCTTTCTCTTTATTTATTGGATTTCACTCACCTCATTTGATACGGAAAGGTCACAGAAAAAAACATCTTAATGGTTTTTGCCAAACAAAACATCCCAAATTAAAAGTCCTAAATTCCTAGAGTATGCAAAGCTGCAGACTGTGACAGACCAAGATGCATGGATTTTTTACGAATGTGTTATTTCATCATAGATAGGCCAGTGTGTTTTGTCAGGGTGTGACAAAAACTATGATGAAGACATTTGTTCGGTTTAAAACTTATCAGATTATCACTTCACAATGATTATGTGATGTGTAAATAAACCTTATTTACAGAGAAACAAAACCTTCTTTTGAACATATTACAGGTTTCAATCTGCCATTTAGGTTCTTTTATCTTAACTCTGCATTGGAGGAACACTTGATTTTGTTTTAATATTCAATCACTTATAATGTTTTGTATACTTTTAACCCAGTGCAACAGTCACTATAAGCTGTTTTTTTTTCCTTTTTTTAAATCTCACACCTCTTCAGAAGGATTGTGTTATAAGTGTTATGTGAATACCACTGTAATATATGTGATATAATATAAGGTATTTCAGATATTTTATTCCCTTTAATGTGACCAGTAGATAAATGTAGGCCTATTTTAAAGTCACTCCACACTCTGGTAGAATACTGTCTACACTACGAGCAGCAGAATGTTGCAGCATGTGTCTATTGTAGATGCTTCAGGGACCTGAATATTTGCTGGATATCCATAAAGACACTGAGAGGTGATTCACTACTGCCTTCATGGAGCTGTCACTTTCTTGACAGGAAAAACTCCCTCTCCTGGCAGTGTTCTGTAGTGCAATCCACAGTGTGATGTAACACCCCCTGACATCTGAGGATGTTTAACCCTGCAGGGCTCAGTGCAGCCAATATTTTCCCCATCGTCCAAAGGAGACGTCTAAGCACCAAGAGATAGAGCTGTCTCCTTTACATTGCACAGACCTGGGAGATGTCATCCACTTGTCTCATCACAGGAATCGATTATAGAATACATTTGCTATAATGTGATATATGCATATTAAAGTAAAGCCTCAAAGGCAACAGACACTGCCTCTTTAATAGAATCCAGCTATCATCAAGAGAAAATTCCAAGACATCGATGTAATGGAAAAACAGTCTGTCTGATCTTCCCAAAGTTCTTGTATGGAATCTGAAAAGCTGCTGTTTCCAGGCTGTGAACCGGACTGCGGTCACAGGGGTGTTTTAGGGTAGCCAGTTAACCCATAAAGACCCAAACACACACTGGCAACTCAAAGCATCTACTGATCTAAAATGTTTAATGCCGTCTGAACCACTAAACCTATTAATACGTTGATATAATTAATGTGAAATGCAGTTTTCAATGTTTTCATAGTTTTCAGATATGACCCATTTCAGTGTTCAGAGGCTCCGTAGTTACTGTGGAAACACCGTCATCTTCTACAACATCGATTCACCAGTAAAATGACAGTGCATGGACACACTGGGTTTGTGTTCAGTTAATTATGGATTTGCTGAAAAAAGGCACTTTTTCTTCAGTTTCCTTCAACTTTAATCTGAGCTTTAATGAACATCTACATGATCACTGAATTTAATAAAGGAAAGAACATGATTTAAACGGGAAAAAAAATACACGATACTCAAAATACAGAGGGTAATATTATAATAAATGGTGACAAACCTAAGAAAAGTTAAATATAGAGGAAAAAATACTTTTGGACCTGTTCCTTGCATTTCAACACAAATATCTGTATTTTGTTCTTATCTTTTAAAAACAGGTTTGTTACATCAGTATAAATGCAATAGTTATCAATTTATTGGGTTCATCTTGCATCTTTGCAAATCTTCCCATGGTTAAGAGTCATTTCTAAACTAAAGAGATGGAACACTAACACTTAGAAAATTACTTTTTAGTTTATTCATCAATGTGTATTACATACAACAAGATGAAAAAATGTAAAACAAGATGAAATACACATGAATGGAGGACGAAAATGTGCAGGAAAGTTGCTTTAATATTTCAAATTCTGTTGTGTTTTTTTTTTTTTTTTTACATTAGTGAAAATATGATGTTAATAATTTTCAGTATGTTTTTAATTGTGTTTCAAATTGCAGAAGTCAAATTGTCTCTACAATATATCAGTATGATGTGAGGTTGAGTTAGCTTTGTACAGAAACAACTGGTCCTTCAGATCCAGGTTTTTACATTAGGAACATTTCAGCGTTGGTATTTTCCCTGCAATAAAGCTCAATACTTCATCTCTTTCCAGACTCTCACAGAGTTACACAAGTATCTGTACTTCTGCTGGAGTATAGAATGTGTGTACTTTTACCACCCTTGGCAGTCAGCCACATCATCCAGGGGAACTAGAAACATACACATTCCTGCAAAATTATGGCTCCATCATCAAGCGATTTGACAACACCTTCATAAAATTTGATTTAATCAGACAGGGGAAATTGAACCATTATATGTCATAACTCTGTGATGATATATGTCAAATGTGATATGTGGAGCCTCTGATTACAATTCATCCGTTTGCGTGAAATCTTGGAGAATCTAATCAAGAAAGCAGCTTGAAACTGAAAACTAATATATTTACCTCCTGCTTATGCCGTGTGAATGGCTGTGCACGTGTCTTTCTGTCTGCATGCCTTGGTATCTATTAATTTTCTTTTGTTTTGTGTCGTATTATTACACATTGGCTGGCGCTGCAAGTTTAATATGTTGTACATCTTTTTTGTCTCATTCCCTATGGTAGGTTCAATGTCATCTCTTTGTTGTCTCAAAATGCAATCAATGAAGGTGTTCCTACCCCATCCACTGAAAGTCAAACCCAACCTATCTAGGGCCACTCTGAGCTCTTCTGTCAAATCTAAGAATCAAGCCCATATTTCTTGGAGTCATGTTGTGCTAGACCTCACTCCAGTTTGTGTGTGCTTTCGCACCTAATATACAAAAGATCTATTGAAATATGCATGAGGCCCATGATGCCTGCACTAAAAATACACTCAAATAGGGAATACATTGACAGCTCTGTTATTGAGCTCTCCTTGAGCTTTCTCTGTCACAGCAGCCATGGATCGCTTTCAAGACTCATGTATTATCAAAAGCACGCAACACCTACCCCTGTCTCTGTCTCTCTCTCTCTGACACGTACACACAATCCATCTCTGCAATCATGTTAACACTGCAGCACACTTTTTAAAAATGTATCATTCCCTCTTTCTATTTACCTCGCACCCACATGCAGATGCAAACATGTTGAAATTCAACAGAATTCTCACAATCAAATACTAATAATCCTGATGATGGAAGAGCGTGCTTCAGATGACATGACTGTTAAGAATTTTTATGTGGCAGTATATATTTTTTACATGTGGAAATGCAACACACACACACACACACACACACACACTGATCCTCTGTATTTAACCCATCTCTAACTGAACATGCAGGAACACAGTAAAAAAAAAAACATGAGTGTTAATTTAACTTTTAGAGAATTTTATTCTGTTTCAGAAAACATTTGGTCCTACCTAAAATTAGAGTAAAGTTTATTCTATGGCCAGTGTCAAATTTTCAGAATTAACAATGAAACACATGAAAATATTTAACACTGTGATGTTTTCACAATGTTAAGAGTAATATGATTACACCTTATGAAGCTATTTCTACTCCAAATGTAGTTTAAAAATGACTATAATGTTTTAATATTTACCTCTCCGCAGTGTTATTTTCTTCATCAGTTTACACCCTATGCTAATATTAAATTGAAACAATGTAGAACTGCAGGCTTCACCAAGGTGGAGATAGTGAAGGGCAGAAGTTTGCTCTATGGGAATTATTTATCCTTGAACATGAAATTCCTTTGAAAGGGCAAGTTTTTTCACATTTGTATCACACTTCTGGCTTGTCATTGACAATCAGGTTCAAAATTGCTCTCCCTACAGGTTTGACTAATGGTGTCACATTAATAAAAAAAAATAAATACATAAACAAAACAAAACATAAAAAGGTCAATAAACGTAAAACAGACATATTAACCTAAATAAACATTAACACAAAACCTACCTCGAACCCCTGCACATAACATAGAACACAGTGAGTAAAATATCCAGTACCCACAATTCAATGCGGTAGACTGTCACTATTAATCACTCTGTAGAGTTGAATTTTACACAGCATCTGCGCAGAACTTTACACTGTTCAGGCTGATTTACTCTCCATAGAGCTATAAACACTCTAAGTTAAAATATCTTGACTCTGTAATATCAACACTACACTTTTTACTGTGACCGTAGCACACACTGCAGAATAGAAAGATTAGTGGATTTTAACAAAATAATCTGATAATGTACGTGACACCTACCAATCAAATGAAAATATTAAACACATAAACTATATTTTTTCATTGATACAGGGGTCAGTAAATAAATATGATTTTAATAAGGATTTGCTTTTATGGTTAAACACAGTTTGATGTTAATTTCAGTGTTATAGTACATTATACGTTATAAGTTAACTTCCTCTTTTAACTGTATTTGATTAAATTGTTTTCCCACTGTACTAAAGGCTTTTCCATTTAATATGGCATTTAGTGTGAATCTAACAGCTATAAAAACAAAGCTACACAAAAGTGATAAACCCCCCCCCAGCACTCTAAAGTACATATTTGACATTGTTTATTTAATTTAATTTAATGTAGTTTAATTTTATTCTATTTATTTAATTTAATTTAATTTAATTTTATTCTATTTTATTTTATTTTATTTCATTTTATTTTATTTTACTGTGTGGTCAATACTCTACCACTACTGTACATTTCAGTAGTAAATTGTAGTTTTTCCCATAGTTACCACATGTATCTGACACTTGCACTGATCAGCCATAACATTATGACCACTAGCAGATGATATGGTAATAATGCTGTCAGTGGGTGCCATATATTAGGCAGCAGGTGAATGCTGAAGTTCTAGAAGTAGCCAAAAGTGCAAGCTTGAGGATATGTGAGACTTTGACAAGAGCCAAATTGTGATGACTAGAAGTCTGGGTCAGAGAGTCTCTTGAAAACCACAGGTCTTGTGTGTTCCCAGTGTACAGTATTTATTATGTTACCACATGTGATCTAAGAAAGGACAACCCGAATTCTGAGCAGTGGAGCATCTGAACATGAATATCTGATGTCTGACCCACAGTAGGAAGGTCTGTATTCATTATTCACATATTCTAGGACTAATTATTTATTCAAACTTATTTCAGTATTTACTAAATCAGTAAAGCACCATGTGTAAAAAGCACTGAAACGAGCCTCCTTCAAATTCACTCTAAACATTATTGCTGCAGACAGACATGAGTTTTATGCCACATTAGCCACTGCTCTACCAGAAAGAATGAAGCAGAGGAGATAAATTGGCCACCAACATACATGAGTGGAGCCTTTTATCTGACATAATATGACATAAAAGCGGGGCTTATATCCTGCAAATCCCCTAGTGTTATTGGTTCTGTTAAAACATTTTTTTCCAATATAACTGCAGTAAACCACTCTGTTGTCCTGTCCACTCTGACAAAAGTGGTGTTACTTTACAATTCGGACTAAGGGGCCAAATTGTTAGGCATCAAACCCGGCTACACCTCTGTAATTGGGCCGATTTCAGAGAGGTGCTATGAAATACACCCCTACAACTTTAATAAGTTCCAGAGTCCTGGGCTCCAGGTTGCTGCTCCCAAGGTGCTGGTCTGAGTTAGCTAACATTTATCACATAAACATCTAACACCACTCCTGCTAAAGCAGACAAATGCCTTCCTGCTCTGCAATCCCTTCCGTAGCCATCAGAATCAGGGCAACAAATCCAGCTTTAATAGTTATCTATGGACTCTCTCGCATGCAATGAACACCCACATTTATTTCTCTGCTTTCTCCCGATGAGGGTAAGTGGATCAATTAGTGAAGACTACAAGTTCAGCATCTTTACACATAGTATCAATTGTTAAGTTGAGCAACAGCAGGTCCCCAGATTATCTCAGATCTGTACCTCCCCTCACTCCCATCCCTCCTTCTCTTGCTCCTCTGGATCCAAAGCTAGCCTCATTACAAATGATCCTCTGATACACACAACCTTGGCACACACCTTCGTGCTAATGGCCCACAGATTGATTTTTAATTAGTAACACTTTTGGATGTTAGCCAACTCAAATGGACTTTTATGAAAAACTAATCACCTTTTAGCTTTAAGTGTTGAAAGGTGTAAGTGGATGCTTTAAAGCCTTAACAGCGCTGGGATATTTACAATAAATGAAAACCAGTAAAACCTAATTATACACAAGCTTCCATTTGCATGACTTATATTTCATGGAGTGTCTTTTTTTTAGTGGAGAAACAGCTTTTATCACAACACAGAGCCCAAAGATGACCTTACAGTTCCTAAAGTTGTGTGCTGAGAGGACAGCAGCAGAGCAGATGAAAAGTGGGTCAGGTCAGATATCGTCTCAGGGTTGCTGAAAATTTGGGGCCAGTGAAATGTCAGTCCGCATTAAACAAGCGGGTCAGATGAGACCCAAACTGTGTACCCAGTGAGTTCATCTGGCATGAGCTCATTATCAAAGTGTACCCAGGTTTCATAAACTGGGCCAATATTTACGACGGCAAAAAGAGACACGAACTACATCTGCAACATTTTACACCCAGATGTGTAGTTCAGGTCCATGACGTCTACTGCAAGAGGATTCTGCATGATGTTTTGGGATGTATTTCATATTTTTGACATTTGTTTACTCATATTAGTGCTTTATTTTTCTATCTTAACATTAGTATGTATTTCCCAAATGTTTCCATCATGAATTGCCTCTATGGTCTTAAATAAATAACTATTAGGGATATAAAATGTCACCAGTGTATGACTGTATTTGATATATGAAATATACAATAGTTCTTGATGCATCATAATGTATCATATTCTTTAAATGTATTGTATCTTCTGTTTTCCATATCATTGCACATGAATTTGAATTAGTTATTACAAGCAGTCAGGTAAATCTGAATTCCATTTTTATTTAAACAAAAAATACATTTAAAAAATCCTAAATCACCAGTCTATATAAACAGCTGCAACTCTTCAGTATGTAAAAACTGTAAAAATAAAACATATATCCTTCTGCAACACATTACTAATGGAGATGCTTGCACCACGTGCACAATTTGGCTATGATGTCCACATAACAATGCGTTATGGACTCAAAACATTTCCTCACCTCTATGTGCTCCGCTATTGTTTTATTTCCACCACATGTTTGCCTTCAGTTATCCATGTTTGCCATATGGTTTAGTGTTATGCCTCTGCAGTTGCTTTACCCGAAGCTTAATCTAAATCAGAAGTATAAGGGCAGATATGTTAAACAGATGATAAAGCCTTTTGATTTGAGCTGAACTTACTCCATAATTCGACAACATAAATCCGAGAGGAAAAGAGGGAGTAGCTGTGAGATACTTATATAACCAGAAAAGTATTTGCCATAGTTTACTTTAAAGACATTTATTTTTTACTGATTGAAAATGACAAATAATAAATGCTTAATATGTCAAAATAAGAGAGAGCAACAGGAGTCTAGTACGCTCATGAATTATCTTTATATAAAGGAACTTCTAAAGACAGCGATGACACAAGAGACAATAAAACAAAAACATACAGATGTGCAAAGTGAGATTGAATGGATTTAAAGCTTTTTAATCAAAACTGTCAAAAAATAAGTGGATTGAAATTGTGTTGGAATGAAAATAGAAGTTTTTATTTAATATTTCATGACATGCTTGCATATGTTGTATATTTGCATTGTGTATTTTATATGCCTGCATATGTGTTTACCTTGCCCGGGGGGGTGTTCATGCTGGGTGATCGGGGCTATCGCACATTTGCCGCACACTCACACACACACACTAACACATCTGACCTAACAATCCACTCAACAGTAATTTATTGGTGTGATCCATCATTATCATGTTTTATTATGGCCACCATTGGAGATATAATTCACAAATAGGCGCATGCTGTAGAGATGACAGTGAGGTAGAGGGATGTCCTTTACCTTTGTCCTCTGCCAGGAGCCTTCAGGAGTCTCAGCGGCCCCGCATTCCAGAGACACAACCCTGAATTGGGCAGGGAAGCTGGGGATCTGGGGAGCAGGAGTCTGCCCTGTTAGCCCGCTGCATTGTGGGGCAGCAGGACTCCCATTAAGTCCCAGAGAGAAAGAGAGAGAGAGTGAGGGAGAGCGAGACCGCCACAGCAACAGCAGTGTTAGTGCCATGTCATGTGACCACCTTTGTATTCGGTAGCCATAACTCACTGCCTGAGCTTGGGGATTGATCCCAGGCTGGACACTCCCTGGAGGAGCCCTGGCACTCAGTGGAGTTTGATCCCTCAGATTAATGCAATAGGGATTCCCGGTCCAGGCCTTTGTCTCCAGCCAAACACTTAATGTCCCCCGAATTTGTATCCAGCAAAGGTTGAGTCCCATGTTTATTTGGGTAATGAATTGCTGTAATTAATGCACCTATTGATTCCCCCTCAGTGTCTCCTACAAAGGCCAGTCCGATTTCTAATTTAAAGGGAGTGGGAGTGTTAGCAAGAGGATGAGGAAAAGGGGAGGAGAGCCCAGTATAGGCAAAACAATTGCACTACGGGCTCGTAGAATGAGAGTGTAATTGTTCAATGAATCACATTTGAATACATTCAATTAAATCTTTCAAGTTGAGGGTGCCTGCTCTGTGCAAGTGCTGTTATACCATTTTGGTTTGCTTCTCATGATGCAATAAAAATGTAAATCCTTGGAGGGCATCTAGGAGCCCATGAGGACGTTTGCCAAGCAGCATCTCAGAGCTCCGGTGTCACACTAATAACCACAATGCAATTTTCTCACACAAACAGGCGAGAGTACATTAGCATATAATCCCCTGGAATTATGACTATACTAATCTCCATCACTGCGTTGTCTCAGAGGTATTCTGGAGGTGAACTTACTGAACATAGAGGAATTTTTTTTTTTTTTGAGTAAAGCACTTCTTCAAGGACAGAAGGTTTGAAAATGTAATCCTCTTATCTCATACTGATAAAAAAGTAATATTTGTTTTGGTGTGGGTCGTGTGTGTGGTACAGTAAATGTGTCTTTTCCTCTATTAAATGCTGTTTATGTCCTTCCCCTTGCCGTGAGGGTGTGTGGCTGTGCCCTGTGTAAACACCTGGTCACCGCTGCTGTGGAGCGTCTGACCACAAAACAATGAACAGCCAGCTGCTCCATCTATTATTGTTTGTTGAGCTTCACCTCAAGAATTGCATCCACCCCCCCGTGAGTAATTACAAGAAAATGAACCTTTGACCTTTGATGTATATTGGAAAAAAAACTTGGAGTTAAGTGTAATATTATCAATATGTGTGTATTGATCCAAACTGTAATTACTACTAAATACCTTGACAGTCCAACGGTGGCGGTTTTGTCTTTTGGAAAGAAACATAATAAATGACACCATAGAAAAGAGACAATATTAAACTAATCACGAAGGAGTCCACTGGGTTTGTGTCTGCTTACTATTATGTGTGAGATTTACATTTTTTTGATGTCCAAGGATAGCAGCAATTGTGTGAGTAACAACATTGTAACAGAGGTAGTTATTCAACTCATTAATAATACACTTTAACTAAATCATTGCCAGCAGTTCAGTCTATTGCTCAGTTTTCACCATTCTAACAACAATGATGATGAATAATGATTCCTTCTACCCTCCTAGCTTTTCTCAGAACCTATGGCATGCCTTATTAAAGACAAAATAGGTAGAAGACTAATTAAGCAGACCAAATAGGAATGACGGCATGCCCAACTGCCAGAGCCAAGTAAGGGCTTGAAAAATGGCTCCTCTGCAATTTCAATTAATCAGTTGTATTTTGCTTAATTTTGTTTGACGTTGGCAGAGGAGACGTCCTCTGGGAGTATCTGTCCTTTGACCACTAATGCTTTAGTAATTCTTCCATCAGCAAGACCCGTGATTGAAACAATCAAGTGTGTGTCTGTGTGTGTGCGTATTAATATTAGTTTTATGGAAGTTTCAGTGGGAATGCACCAACTTGTAAGGCTGTATTTTTATCTGCTCACAGTCTTGACATGGAAGTCTATACACACTGACTATTATGTACCCGTGCGTGCATGGACAGCAGAGCAGCAGCCCTTCATTCATTTATTGTGTATTTTTTCCCCATAGAGATGATTATAGAGGTTGATTGCAAAGCCCACACAACTCCAAGAGGAACCTGATTAACCTTACAGTGACTCCAGAAGCATGTGACCACCACGGCTTCCCCTCCTTTCCATCCCATAGCCCAGGAAGGAGATGTTGAACTTAACCTCTGCTACAGTGATGAATTAACAATAGAACAATTCAATGCCCCAGTAATTACCAAACACTGTGGACACAGCGACATTTTTCAGCTCTGCCACACAGGTTTGTCTGTATTGGTGGCTTTCACCTGGAATCCTGGGGCTCTTTGCTCTTCCTAACTTTGTTTTCTCTGACGCAGATTAGATCTGCCACCCCATTACAGATTCATTTTCCTAATTTTTCATGTCTGCGCCGCGCCCCATCTGCACAGGGCTGATAATTGTGGGGACCAGCCCTGGTGATTAACATCAGCAGAATTAATTACGCCCGCCATTAAGGCTCCAGGTTGCACACAATGATCAAGAGAAATTAACTTTCTCCCAGGCCCCTAAATCATCTCACCTTCAAGTGGAGTGATGGCAAAGAGACAGGCCCGGAGTCCTGGACCCTGCTCGGCACCTTCTTATCCAAACATGAGGTGCACATCCCACACCCGCACTGTTTCCCACCAAGGAGATTACAGCGACGGCTGATGGGTATCAATTACGCTACCTTATGTGGTGGGATGAGCGAGAGGTGTCCAGGGTCTGGTGACAAATGGACCTGGGTTGGAGCCACCCTGCAGTCGGAGACCAGGGACCTGAATGTCTCTCTGGCCAGGGAGCACCAGCCAGATGCTGAGGGGCTCAGTTCACCGGCCTGACACACACAGGTATAAACCTACACATCACATTTGACTGTGCGCTCTGGAGGAGGGTGGCTGTGTAACTGTTGGTTAGCAGAAATTAGTGAGGAATAAGACTTTGTCACCTTAGACCTGCACTCAGACTGCTGTGACAAAATAATGACTTTGTTTTCCTGTTAGGTGTAATAGTTTATCTTAGAAAGATGCCTGATTAGAAAAGAAATTAATGTCTTGTTTTATACTTTTTAAGATATTATAGTGTGATTGCACTTCAACCTGGACAGTGGGTAACTCTGTGGATTAGTGTGGCTCCTCGGAGAGAAAATGATGTGTTAGTAAGCCATGCTAATGGAGCAGGCCCTGTGCCCCCACAGCAGGGAGAACAGTAGTAATGTCAGGAAGAGATAAGCAAATTGCGTCTGTATCATATTGACTTGTCAAGGTTAAGCAGCGTGAGCAGGGGGGAGGAGTAAGAAGCAAAAACTCTCCATCCTTCTCACTCCCTCTTTCCTTGACTGCTGAAAAAGATGCATGAGAGGGAGGAGAAGAGGTTGAAGAAGTGAACAAGAAGAGATAGAGAGGTGGCTTTGCTTTGAATCAACCTCTAAACTCAGAGTCCTGTTGAGATAGCAATCACGCAGAGCAGACAACAGACACACGTTCATATGGGGAGGGTTCGGCTCTCTGCTCTCGTTTAGACTGATTTGATTTAGCTCCGCAGGATCTAATTAAGCTCAGACCCAAACCTCTTTGGAGTTTCAGCAGCCATATTGTGAATGTCAGGCTTTGAGAAATGGCCATGAGCGATCAAACCTGTGTATGTGTATTTTTTATGAACACACATCACAATGATGAGAATAATGACTGTCAGTGGATATACGGTAATAAAAAACTGACAATCGTTATGCATGAGGGGCCATATAAATTTTAATGACAACAAATGCAGCATGTAGTAAAAATAATAACCAAAACAGTAACAATTATGGTTCTGCCAAGTTAACTTGCACAAAGAAATGTTACAAGTGTTGTGAAAAATCCACCAACACTGCCTGAGGTTCATCCCATGGTGATTGTCACAATACCTCCCTTTTGCTCTAATTAGCTGTAGCAGTTTTGCTTGAATTCAGTGTATAATCCCCTGGATGAAGTGCAGTCAGCATCTTTTCCTTTTCCTAAAAGCACGAGAGGTGCAGTATCATCAACTCCATCTTCGCTCCAACACTGCCTCTGGATGATTTAATAAGGTTAAAAGACTAGTCAGCAATTACCCCCCGCTCAGTGGAGGAGAACTCTGAAACACAATTGCATTAGAGCTGTAGACAAATGCCAGACACCACATCCACAAAGAAAGTGGGTATCTCTGCCTCCAAAAATCAGACATAAGAGTTCCTTTCTCACAAATACATAACAGGCTTTTCTTAACAATTCTTTTGATTTTCCCAGCGTGTTTGTGTATCTATCTGAGAGTCGTGTAATGGTCAGACTGAGACTGTCCAGAGAGTGTCACAGACTGACATTTACTGCCTTTTCTGTGGGGAAACAGGTAAGCAGAGCACACCATCTACAAAGTAGTCCCCTTTGACACCAGCACTCTACAAATCAGGGCTGAAGGGCAGGCCAGAACAGGGGCACAGACACAGAGGTCCTTAAGAGTTTCAGCGTGGACCAGGAATGTGGCAGAGCGAAGGCAGCTGGGGCAGTACAACCAGGCGTCTGGGATTTGTCTGGCATCGTACGTGATTTTACCAACCTCCACATAAGACAAACTCTCTTGAACCAAAGGGGAGAGAAGTGTCTGGTCAGTGCCTGTCCCACTAAACTAACTCCGTACTTGCTTCCCTGTGATAAAAGTTCTATCTAGGTTAGCCTCTCTACTGCAGAAAGCTCGAAAACTATTCGTGGGGGGTATCGGCTCGACTGAAATTAGTCCTCCTAGTTGCACTTATTAGATAATACTTCCTGTATTAGTGGGGCTGCAGTGATAGCAGGCAGATTTACAGCTCTCAGCGGTAGGCAGCTCACTCTAACTTGTGCAGTGTTAACTCTGGTCATTAAACAGAGGATGTCATCACTCCACGCCAACGCTGCATGTTACATGTCACACATATCCTCCATAGGCCAGCCTCTGTCCACCTCTGTCCACAACATCCTCTAAATCTGTCATTGCCACCTGGACCAGGGTCCCACATTTGACCAAACCTCCCCTGCTGCAGCGTCGTACATGCATGTGGTGGGCACATGTGGAGGGACATTCACAGGTGTGTGTGTGTGTGTGTGTGTGTGTGAGTGGCATATAGAGCACTACATACCCCAGCCCCCCCCGCTCTGACCCATTGTATGTATGGACGGATGTGTGGGACAGCGGTCGGTCCATCCACATGGGGTGAGGTGTAGGTGTGACGCTCATTACAGACCCAACTCTGTACACAGGCCAGATAAGCAGAACAGGACAAGATAAGGAAGCGTGGCTTTCTACAGCAAAGCCAGATATTCAGATGGTTCCACCAGATGAAACGGCAACCAGTGTCTCCCTAAACATTTGCTCTATTGTTCACGCCTGAAAATACTTTGGAAACTATTTACTTCTGCATTTAAAATAGTGCAAAGCAAAGAAAAGCAACTTGAATATTTACCCATGCACAAGACATTAAATGAGGAAAATTATTTAAAACACAGTAGCATAACACGTCTCTAAATTAAATCAATATTAAATATAAGCAACATGCCACAATCTCCTATTTTATAGAGTAAATATTTGACTAAAAAGAGAGAAATGAGCTAATATAGTAATGAGCCTTGGAATTAGCTTCAACTTCATGCTTAAGGCTCCCTCCAAAGTTGTGTCTCAGCATTGCATGCGGTTTATTTTCCAGGGTGACCACAGGCTTCTATGTGACTCATATTTTGGATCAAGCATTTACAATTAACACGGACACATAAGTTAAACCAACACCATCGTCTATGTATTTATTTATTTATTTGCATTTAAAAACCTTCATTTCATCATATTTCCCTAATACTCATGTTTTACAGGAAACATGTACATTCATTTTTACAAACTAAGAGAATGGTTTTGTTAACATGAATTGGGAAATGAATGTTTATTGTGAGGATTTTATGGTCGGAATAGAACTAAAAAATGCATTTAAACACACTGATAGTAATCATTTCTCTAACTGGATAAAAGACCATAGAGAATTTGCCTAGGTCGACTTGTAAAATGACCCATGCCACCACCGGCTATTATCCCACATTAGTCATCGACACCTGGGACCATGCAGGCCTTATGGTTATTCTTCTTTAAATGGATTATCATCTAATTCAAAACATCACAGAACTTTGTTTATCTGACTACCTGTGTAAGTAACAATACCTGTGTGGAGGTTTTATGTGTGTGAGAGTGTGTGTTCTTACATTCACGTGTGCTTGTGGATTCATTCATTTATTTTGTGCATAGGTGTGTATGTCTGTAAACAACATATCTGTAAACCAATATTGGATCTCCAGGCATGAAGGTCATAATTCAGCACCTTCATAGTGATGCAAACAGTGTTTACTGTATCCAAGCGGTACCATTAGACATCATGTCTGCACAAATTTAGCTGTTGCCTCTCAGCCAATAGATTGCTCCTCTCATCATCAACAGTGCAATCATTCTCAGTGATAGTAAAGCACAGGGGAGGAAAGAGGATTCGGCCCTCCAAGATGGATGTGTGTTATTGTTTGTAGGATGACAGTGTGTTTCAATCAGGTCCACTGTGCTCTAATCCCAGGTAGAGCTCTTGAAGTGCTGAGTCAGTTACTGGTTGATCGATCCATCACAGTGGGTTAGTAGTGGGCAGGTGTACTCCTCTGCTCCCATGAGACCGAGGAAACACCTGCCCTGCACTGCTCGGGACTTCATCATTCCGCCATTCCTTTGTCTCGTTCTGCCGGGAGCTCAACGTCGGGCCACAAAAAAACTGTGAAAGCAGCACTTTTGTGGTCATTTGTTGCCCGTACACAAAAATTAGGGGAAGGGAGAGATGGTTTTCCCTTGCCTCCCACACCTGCCCCCTCCCTTACTTCTCACCCAGGAAGAAGAGACATGCAATGAATGGACCGCACACAACTGCACATATGAGCTGCATAGACCATCACTGACTAATGCCATTTAAAGACTAGACATGCAGGGTTATACAGACATGCAGTCCCCAAATCTTCATTTTATACTCCCTGTGTTATCAAGACTAATGCTAAAAAATGAATATCTGTAGGGGAAGATTTGGACTTTGTGAGTGTGGTGAGAGGAAGCATAGCGTTATTATTACATCTGAGAACAGTGCACCAGTGAGAGGTGAGAGTCTATGTTTCTCCTGCTGCAGGCAGTCAATTAGCGCCAGAGGGAAACACAGCACTCCTCTGTTGCTCTCCACTGAGGAGCTGTAAATAAAGGTTTTTATTACAGCACACTATCTGCGGCTCTTCTTCGGACATCAATAGGCCGATGCATTGGACTGTTTCCTAGTATAATCACTCCTCCACCCTCCTTTTTTCTTCACTAAAAGCAAAAAGGAAGGTCATGGTCACTGGTTAGCAAAACCAAACATGGTCACATTCGCAGATTGATTGGTATTTTTCATGCTGAGTTTCACAGCAACTTTCACACAAATGTATTGACTCCTATCAATGCATTATTTATGTGGAATAGGACTGACAAGCCAAATAACCTAACACACTTTATTGCTCCCACAGAGCATTTGGAGAAAACCTGCAATTATCTGTCCATACAGTGGCGAAAGAGAAAAACACTCAAACACCACGCTTGACCTGCAGCTCATTTGAAAACATGGCCACCATGCATCAGACTAAAGACCCTGTCAATATTAAAAAGCAAACTGGGTGCACTGTTACCATGTTCACAGATAGCATATATTTTATAGACTCTGTACACTCCATATCAATCATTCTAATGTATATTATACACTGTGCGGTCTATATCGACTATTTTATCAGGAAAACACATAACAGAAACAAAGTTCAGTGATGGTTACCACAGAAAAAGTTATAAATGCTAATAAAAATCATTACAGTGAAAGTAATGTAATGGTCTTTATGGTTCTCATCACTATTTATTTTAAGAACTCAGCATTTATGCATCTACTGAGTTTAATATTCTTAGCACAGTCTTACATATATGTGAAATATACACAATTCTTTCAACTTCCATTTAGAATTACAGACAATTAAATATCAATATACACATTCCAGCAGAAGTTTTTTTTTCAAGATAATAAAAAAAGCTTTCTAGGGGTTAATAAAAAGCTAATGGCTACAATTATTATTTTATCTTATTTTATTTTATTGATTTAATCCTTTTTCAAAAGGACTTTAACAGTTTAGCCGAATGCTGATTAATAGAGAATGAGACTGTTTCAGATACATTTTAAATTACAGGGTGAATAAATTTGTGGCTTAAATCAAGACTTTAAAACATCTGAACGTCTGGCAGGTCTTCTTTCAACTGCAGACACACATTTGTCAGAAACAGACAGACGGGGAACAAAATGCAAGGCCGCAGTAACCAACTTTAGCTCCTGTAAATTGAATGCTGATTCTATTTATATTTGGTGTGATTTACACCCAGTTTCCTCCATGTGAGTGAACAGGAAACAGATGCTAGGAATTGTTCTTTCCCTAAATTCCTCAGAGAGAGATTGTAGTCAACACTGATGTGTGAGATTGGCTTTGTACTTGCATGCGAAAAGGTAGTAGACAGTGACTAAATTGACTCCCTGGTTTCCCTGCTCTGAATCTCCATTTCCTCAAAATTTCCACTTGCGTATGTCCGTCTGCCCAAACCCAGGTTATGGCAGCCGGGCTTCCCTAATGGAGTCATGGAGGCAAGTCTAAGCATTCTCAGGACAAGGTCAAACCTAACACCCCAGGCCCACAGGCAGCAGGGGGCAGGGTCTGTGAAGAACATGGAGTTCAAAATACCTAAGCCATATACAACACATATTCACGTGCAACTTCCACTAGCAGCGCATAATGAGAATCTTCTCATGTTTAGCAAATGAAACGAAATATACTTGTTTGTAAGATCCATTATACCAATAATAAAAAAAATGTGCTCCCAGAACTGCATTAATCATGAAAACAAATAGAAACAAACATAATTAAGGAATTAAGAGAATAGCGGATAATCAAGTAGCCAGATGTGACACAAGGGAAAAATAATAATTTAGTATCCAGGAATATTGTTTGACATTTATAAGGTGATGGGATCTGAAAATAAAAGGCTCATCTTTTCATGGACCATGCTGCCATCTAGAGGACACTGAAAACAAAAGATAATGAGAAACAGACTGGGTAAACTGGAAATATATTTGAATATATTCACAGTTTGCTTCACAGAATCCGCCTTTAGGAATAACTTCATCAGTGTCCAAAAAATATATATATATAAAAATAAAAATAAATCTGAGTTTGTGATAGTGTCATATGGATTAAGTCAATGTGGAACACAGCAGGTGGAGCAGTTCTTTCATGTATTATCTTGACACTGGCATCTTGTGTGGAGTGTTGTGATAGGGTGCCACCTACTGTCACATCACTTCCTCTGTAACTAAAGTCCAATCTGAACCACAAAGCAGAGCAATGAAGTGATACCAGAAGACAAACACAACGCTCAGCATTTGTGTGTGTGTGTCTGTCTGTGCTGATACCGTCCTCTGTCATATCACCTAATGTGAGGGAATGGAGTAAAGGTTATACGTATGTCACCTCACCTCACAAATAATTTGTAGCTGCTGGCTCCTCCCTCACAAAGATTTACTGTACATGAAATTTTTGCTGACACAGTCTTCAGCCGCACCGTCTCAGATTAATGGCAAACCATAATTTGGAGGTGTAAAATGGGTATAAAACCTGTATTAATTATTTAATCGTGCTTCTAAGTGCTGCCTTTCAGCCCACACAAGGATGTCATCCCCCTCTATTTCAGGAGATCGTTATATCACTCATTTGTCACAGGCAAAAATTACAATCAAGACCAAGACTGCATCACTGTATGGTAAATCAGAGAAAACCAAGACTGTTTTATGGCTGTCATTAACTATTAATTTTATTCATTTTTTACTGCATTTGTTGTAAATGAATAGCTAATTGCATTTAAATCTCAGTTATCTAGCAAAAGACCAAGTTAAAGGCCTGCTGGTATACAAATACAAAATTGTGGTAAATACCAAATACTAAAGTGATTTAAAAAAAGAAAAAAAAAAGGAGAAGAAGTAACTGCTCAATTTAGAAATAAAACATTTTTGCAGCGCTTTCTTAAAATGTGCTAAGAAAGGACAAAGCAAGCACTGCAAACACACAAATGCCCCTTGCAGGTGGCAGCGTGTGGTAACTGTGATATATCTTTGTGTCAGGGGTCAGTTGTGTACAAAGACTGAGAGGTGTGATCAACAACTAAACAAACATGCTGTCCTGAGGTAGGGGCGAGAAGATGTACACAGAGCATCCATCAAACTACATCTGTGTGCAGGAGATAGTGTACAGTTTGCTCCCACTTCTACGCTAAACTCAGTGCCTCCGTGGAGATCTCAGATGTTTTAATTATGAGATTATGGTACATTCACTGCCAACATTTAACACATAATAACAAAGTATGCAGTCCTGGCACAGTTTCACTTAATATACGATAAGTAGCTATAGTATTACTTTTCATCTACTGGTCACAAATTCACCCATTTCTGTTTGAGTTTGCAAAGTGACAGTTCATTCGCTGAAGTAATGAACACATAGTTGGTGGCAGATTTTTTTTTTTCTTTTGATTTTATAATTATGCAAACAGCCTCAAGACCTCAAACATTTGGAGTTGAAACAAATGACAAAGTGGTGATGACATAAAATAATAATCTAAAAATACTTATTCTAAAAAACTAAGTGTGAAATGTATCGTGGTCATTAGAGTTATCAGAAATTATTTTTAATACATTAAGCATAGATGTATAGTGGTCTTTTTATTCTATCACTTGTTTGTGAAGTATTGGCAGGACAAAGATGGTCACACAGGGATGGAAAAGTGATTAAATCAATTAAAATCAGATCTTGATATTACACCTTTCATTAACAAGAGGTAAATGAAATCAAATGAAGTATCAGATCTGATGATGTGCTAATTTCACATCATATCATGCGTATCGAATGTATGTCATGTCTTTATATAAGGTTTTTGTGCAAAAACAAAAGTAAAATTCTACTGCAGAATTTAAACATGTTGTGAGTCTGTAGTCTGTAAGCAAATGCAGTAAGTGCTGTGGGACAAAATGAGCAAAACACAGACTGGCTCTTGAATTTGAACTACGGTGTGATCATAAATTCTTATCATTAATTGTGTCAGAAAAACATTACCCTTTTTATTGGGGCTGTATTTTCCTCACACACTACAATAAAGTTAATGACAGACATTGTCTTAACCATAAAACAGTCATATATTTGGAGATGCTGGTCAGCTTCAACAAGGTCCAGTAGCATCTGGCCCATACATCATACTTGCCCAATCAAGTATCCTTGTCAAATCTGAGTTGAACTGAAAACACAAATGTATATCATACTGCACAACATCGCTGAGTGCTATTTGAATATCAACCTTGTTACCCAAGAACTGCCAAGAATTACTGCTTTATCACATCATCAAACCATGATTCATGATATAATGGCTCTAAATGCACACTTGTGTGGTGGTCATTTGCTTTATTTACACTCCTGGTGGTTTATTCAGTTCCTGTTCAGTTCAGGTCTCTTGTTGAGGTCATAAGAAAATGTTTACACTGATAGGTAAAGCCCCATCTTTTGTTGATTTTTTTTTTGTGGCACTGAGAGTTGACTTACTGAGCAGCCTTCTGTGCTTATAACCTTTTCTGCAGCTTCCGTTTTACCATATATTTGTGAACAAATGACTGATGACTGATCACTCAAAGTAGTCACTTTGTTAAGTGCTTCAGGCTTTCGGTTCCATCAGTTGTAAACCATTAATGATTATGTGCCAAGAGGAAAGTAGTGAGACAGGAACAGTGACTCTCCTTTGTTGTGGCCACGTATGTGCATGAGTGCATTCTGCAAAATAAGTCTGAGGAAGCCAATACAAAAATAAAATAAAAAAGATATTGATCTTGGAATGATGGATGCATCAGCTGCTTATAAAAAGTTCTGAGATATTAGTTTGAAAACATTGTGTTAAAATAATGTTTAATGCTTAATGACTAAAAATTATTTGCAAATGAATTTGAAATGAAGTTCGTTTTCATCCAGAATAGAGGCCTTGCAAAACAAACATGAGACATTGAAATGTAAGATAAACAGTTCAAACAGAAATCCTCACGTATTATTTATTAAATAGATCTATGGTTACTTAAAGCAATTGTGTATGGTTTAGAAGTTACTTGTATTTCCTACAGCAGTGTTCTTTTTATAGTCCATGGCCCTCAAACACAAAGCCAGTGCAACCAGAAGATGGCGCAAATAGGCTGATTATTTTCCTGGTCCATCTATGTAGCACAAACAGGATGAGCACTTCTAATTTTAGCGTCATATTACATGTATAATGTCATGATACTTTAATGAGTATGATCAGTGAATGATCCGGTTGATAAACTAATAATACCTCCAGACTGATCTAGACTAACATCCCTCTGGACCAAACTAAGCCGGCTACCAGATCACGTGACCGAGTGAGAGCTGCGCCCGTGCACATCTGCAAAATGGAGGTAAGGTGCTCCGAAATGTTGTAAAAGATATTTGATTCACTGCAGAAATGCACTAATGTCTAGCTCAGAGTTTAACACCGTCTCCCACTAATGCCTCCTTTCACAGTGTTGCATTGTGGTTTCTCGATGATATTTACCTGCGACGTTTGTGCTCGTGTTAGCCGAAGCTGCAGCTAAGCTAATGGTTGTCAAAAATACAACCTAGGCAGCGTCAGCGAAGAGGTGTCCGTGTTGGGCTGCTGTTTCTGCTGACTCTGCAGTGTCCGCTCTTATGTATAATTTAATGCACATTTTTGTTTATAGTAAATACATTACCTTTGTGTTTTTGGTAATGGCTCAGTGCCCCGTCTGCAGCTGTCAGTGTGGCTAACACAGCATGTTAACGTTAGCTTGTATTATGGAAGACCGGCCTCGCTGTGGCGTTTTCTGCTCGTGTGTAATTGATTCAAAAATATAAGCATTATTTGCTTCATTTATTTGCTAGTATGATATCTAAAAAGACAGGTTTTTCCTGGGCTAGTCTAGTGCCCTATGTGGGAGCAACATTATCGACCTATTAAATAGATATTGTATCTATTAACTAGACAGCGTAATTATAGCGTAGTACACATTAGCAAGTGATGTAATCGACTACTGTTACATCACATACCATTTATTACAAATACTTATTGAAATTATGCATGTTGTCTTTTAGGATCGTGAAGCCAAGGAGCCTGAACAGCTCAGAAAGCTGTTTATCGGAGGTCTCAGCTTTGAAACCACGGAAGAGAGTTTACGGGCCCATTTTGAGCAATGGGGAACACTTACGGACTGCGTGGTATGCATTTTGACTGTGTCTGAAATTATTCACTCAAAGAATGAGCTTAAGCATCAATATCATCCACTTTCATAGGCACAGTGTGGTTCAATTGCTCTCACTACTGTCACGAATCCTCTCTTGTTCCAGGTGATGAGGGACCCTAACAGCAAGCGCTCAAGGGGCTTTGGCTTTGTAACATATGCTTGTGTAGGTGAAGTTGATGATGCCATGAAGGCAAGGCCTCATAAAGTGGATGGCCGTGTTGTTGAACCTAAGAGGGCTGTGTCCAGAGAGGTAAACAAACCCCAGACCAGATAGTAAATAATATTAGGCCTTTGCTTGGTCCTGTTTGCTCTTTGCTCATGATTACTCTGTTTCAGGACTCCAATAAGCCAGGTGCCCATCTGACAGTGAAGAAGATCTTTGTTGGAGGCATTAAGGAGGACACTGAGGAGTACCACATCCGGGAGCATTTCGAAAAATATGGAAAGATTGAGTGCATTGACATCATGGAGGAACGCTCCACAGGAAAGAAAAGGGGGTTTTGCTTTGTCTCATTCGATGACCATGACACCGTAGACAAAATTGTTGGTATGTGGTTATTTAGAGACTTATTGGACTTATCAGATTAAACTGCATATAAGTCTTCTATGTGACTTTTTTTAAACTGTTGTGTTTCTTTGCGTTTCCAGCTCAGAAATTCCACACAATCAACTTCCACAACTGTGAAGTTAGGAAAGCTTTGTCAAAACAGGAAATGAGTGCTATGTCAAATAATAGGGGTAAGCATATAAGCAGGATAATGAGAAATATTCACTAATTGTTGTTTTAAAATGTTAATTGAACAGTTAACTTTTTACAGGCAGAAGTGGAGGATCTGGAAACTTCATGGGCCGAGGTAGCAACTTTGGTGGAGGTGGCAACTTTGGCAGAGGTGGGTAGCATTAGGATATTTAAGTATGAAGAACCTCTGGCTTCATCCAGTCCAATAAAGACGGTTGATGTTGTATATTATGATAAAGAAAGTTTTCTCGAGCACATTCTAAAGTATATTACTTGTATGTAGATTGCATTGATTAAATTACTGATTATATCACTAAATGCCAAATGCTGTTGTGACAGAACTATCTGGAAAAACCAGTCAGTCATCCTGGGTGTGGTAGGATTTAATCTATTGTATGGTAGTAATAACCTAACGAAGACTAAAAAGTAAGATCTATGTATTCTTTTGTGGGTGTATTACTTTGGATAGTGAAAGAGTTGATTGATGATCACTGAAGTTACATAACTGCAGTAGTTGACAGTTCTAAGTCCTATAAAGCTGAAAATGACAGTTATAGTTTTATGGTGAAATGTATTTTATTCTCCATGTTGTTTTTAGGTGGCTATGGTGGAGGACGAGGTGGTTACGGCGATGATTTTGACAATGGTGAGCTGCTCTAAACTGTTTAAATGTTGATGTGATTTGTTACTGCTTTGATCAATTTGACCCCTGTAATTTTCTCCTGTGTCATATGCCTTTTAATAGGTCCAGGTGGGAATTATGGTGGAGGACCAGGTTATGGAGGAGGCCGCGGGGGCTACGGAGGTGGTGGTCCAGGCTATGGAAACCAGGGTGGGGGATTTGGTGGCAGCTGTGATGGAGGATACGGTGGTAATGATGGAGGTAAACCTTCTACTGTCTCCAAAATTAAGTGGTTTGGACAGCTGCTGGGTTTAATCCAAACAGTAATTGACTTGGCTTAAAACGGGCACATTTTCAGGATACGGAGGGGGTGGAAATTACAACGACTTTGGAAATTATGGTGGGCAGCAGTCCAACTATGGGCCCATGAAGGGAAACAACTTTGGTGGCCGAAATTCAGGCGGACCCTACGGAGGTGAGATTTATCTTTCATTACTTCGTCTCACTATTAAACTTAACATCACAGTTGTGAGTAACAGACGTCCTTATGGTGGTCAATGTGTTACTGCAGGTGGCTACGGCTCTGGTGGCGGTGGCGGAGGTGGCTACGGCTCCAGGCGATATTAATTATTTCATGTTTTGGTAAGTTACGTACAGTTTTCGCACCACCCTCGTAGTACAGTACAGAGTGAGCCCATGAAAGTGCAGAATAACTATGTGTTTTATCCTGTATCCATTCAACAGGCTTCAGTTCTTAGCAGGAGAGGCGAGGAGGTGAGCAAAGGAATTGTCAGGAAAGCTGCAGGTTACTTTGAGGCAGTCATCTGAAAGCATTAGAGGAACAGAAGTCAGACATTACTGCAGCTAAATCGGAGAAGTTTATGGAAGAAGGACTGTTTACACAAGACATGAGTGCAGATAATACCCTCCCCTAATTGTGATAGATGTTTCCCTACTAAGCAATTTTTCCTTTTGTGCGTCTGAAGTGTGTGTATTGTGCCTATGGTATCAGGGGTAAAGAATAAATTGTTTTGTTTTGTTTTGTTTTTTTAATATAAAGTCAGTTCGTAATATCTTTATTTTTCTTTTTTTATATTGGTTAGTTTTCTGCTGGTCAAATAATATCTTGTCTTTTAATCTGGATTTTGTCAAATAGTACCGTTTTATCAGGCCCTGAGATGAGCTGGAATTACACATCTTTTCTTTCTGAAGTTATTATAATTGCTCAATGGCAAGTGTCAAGTGTATTTTGATTTTGTATGTGAAGCACAGTATGTAAATCCTTCATAGTATCAGTGTCAACAATTATAAGAAGTTTGGATTAGAAATAAGGAAATCCCTCACTCCTCCTGTTCCCAGCAAACAGAATTATAGATTGTTCAAGTATTTTGATTAGTAGAAAAGACCGAATAAAATTGTGTAGTAAAGTACCACGAGGTTCAGTGCGTCATTGGTTCAGAAAAAGTTTAAATGAGATATCTGTTGTCTGATCATTGTGACTGTGAAGGTTAGCATATCAGCCTGTCCAGAACTTTCTGGTCTTTTGTAAATTTGAACACCTCTAATGGGGGAATACGGCACATACATGCTCTTTGTATGCACTTGTACCAGGGTGTTTTGGATAGTCCTAGGGCAAGGGCCCATGCAACAATTACGCCAGTGTTTAGCCAGTAGGATTTAAACAGCCACAACACCTGCAGTTGGGCCCTGAGCATCGCTAGTGTGGAAGATTGCACATGACTGTCAGACAGGACGACTTCAGCCCCAGCACAGTGGACCAGTCAGCATGTTGAGAGAAGGGAGAAGGCAGCACCGAGCACAACGCCCATGGAGGAAGCTTGCAGTGTCGTGCCTGGTAGTGAGCATCTATCTCTCTTTCAAGGCTAGCTAAACCTCCCAGCAGCCGGTGCTACCGAAGAAAGACTAGTTCCTGGACACTTTGGAGATCCTGTTTGAGTCAGAAATACTGCAGGTTACCAGCAAATGCTAGATTTCAGACATAACAAGAAAAGGGAGTGAGTATTTCTCAAAAGCTGACTTAAGAAGATGGAGCAGGTAAGAGTAACCACTTTGCTTGATTTGCAGATTTGTGGAAAGAGGCATTCTCTTCTTGCTGAAAATCTGTAAAGACCTGATAACATGGAAGGTTCTGGATGGGTAAGACTTTTTCAAAATATTATCCAAGGCTGCTCATATTATTTTTAACCATGCACTTGGTGATTATCTGAGGTGTTAAGAGTCTTTTAAGGTAAACCGAGCAGGATGACATCCAGTGTTGCTCCAAGATTCAACTTCTGACCCCAGTGCTCTGCTTGGTATACCTTGAAGGCAGAATGTCATGTGTTGTTATGTTTTATTACTTTTGTTATCAGTGGCAGTGATAATACTGCTGAATTAATAGCAGCAGTTAAGTCATGAGGAAATAAAAAGGTTTCAACACCCTCTGAAAGCCATTAAGTACTATTTCTATAGTAGGTGTTTATTATTATTATATACTATGGAAAAACAGTCCAAACGCCTCATGGCAAAAAAAACCCCTTTGACTGAGGTCATTTGGATTATTCTTACAAAGGCTGATCTGTAAAGTAATGCAGTGTACAAATTGTTGGTTTTAGAAGTCACTCACAGTCGCACAAATTTCATATTCCAGTTTTTACAGAAACCATAAAAAAAACCCAGCTTTGATTACTTGAATACACAGATACACAACCACCAGTATTTTCTATATGTATATATTGTTAGGAGGTCAAATTCACAAATGGCATGCAAGGGAAGTGGACTGACAAAATGGGATTCCCACCACCTAAGGGCAATAATATGAGATATCTGATTTAATGGTAAAGGTTTTAATAGCCTACAATATATAGAATTACTATTTAGGGATAGAAAAGTTCATTTGACTAATTATTTTCATATAAATTAACATTTACCTCTTTACAATGCCACCACTCAAGATGATTCATATTAAAATTACTTAGAAAAAGGAACTATGATTAGATGAAGTTGGGATGTCCCTGTTGGATGAGTCAGGTTTCATCATCAGTAGATACAGAAACCATATAAGCTACAAATTCTATCCACTTTAATTTAACTTGACCCGAGTCACGTATGCACTTTCAGAAATCCTATTAGGTTAATTCTACACAGACTGAAAATGTATTAAAAAAAAAAAAGCCTTCTAATGTTTCCCTATCAGCTTAAGTATAGTATTTCTTCTCAGGAATGTAGAAGGAGAACTTGATTACAAAGAATAAGTCTGGTCTTGGCAAAGGCACTCGAGTATCAGTGAACTGTTGGCTCCACATCAAGAAATTTAAATGTAAAGTCTGACTTGTGTTCTCTTCAAATAAAAGCATTTTTCATGAAGCGAGTGTGTTATTTCCAAGAGGCATCTGAGCAGTAAGTGTTTGTCCTCTATTATACAACTGCTCTGTGTCAAATGATCCCACAAGGTTTCAGTGTTTGATTTACTTCATTACCTTGATTCACAGATGTCCTTGAGGTTGTTACCCTTCACACCACTTTAGTTCACTCCACTCCCTCTGAAGTTTGCTCTATCTGAGAGCAGAAAATGGGCTTGGTGATCAAAGGTAGTGTTTGTGCGTGGACGTGCATGTAGAGCACATAGTGATTGCGTAGTAGGGCTTTACCTTTCAATATGCTTGCCAGGCCATTGTGAAGTTGCCATGCATGGCTCGCACGGAGAGAACTAGCTCGACAATTGTGTTCTTTGTTGTGTAATACAATGAACGCAGTGGGTGTGATTTCTTTTGCGACATGAGTTTCATAGTATTAAAAGATTTAGGTCGCTGTTAAAGCGTGGTTACTCTAATAAAAGGCAAGCAGATTGTACCAAAGGCTGAAGGCAATAACGCTTTTGTTTCAGTACAAATCTGTACAAACCTTCTGTTTGCGTCTTAGTAAACGCTTATGGTAGTACTTTAAAGTCAAGAACTGACTTGAACATGTGGGTCGTTATGTAACCATTCCTTAGACCATAGATCCATCTGGCATCAATCTAGTACAAGCTGTGGCTATACTGTAGATGCAGTACACCGCACAATGTTCTGTTTTCAGAAAATTGGACGCCTTATAGCTATAGGAACAGTTTATTGAAAAGCACAGAAGTTGGCATTTAAAAAAAGGAACCTGCGCAGCAAATCAAGAGAAAGTTATAAAACATGAGTAACAATGATTTTAAACGATCATTAAGCATACAGAAATATAATATATACAAAATATATACATACGATAAATTTTTTGTGACTTAAATGCAAGTAATGTTCATATTTACAAATAATATTGGTTGAAGAATCTTTAAGGGATATCAGAAGTATAAAAGAAGTAAAATATCAAAAATATTACAACATTTAATAAGAGGAATAAGCAAAAACTATACAATAGTTCTGCTGAGCTAATAATGCTTAAAGCTGAGCGACTACAAAGTTATTGCATAGTATTACTATGATAAAGCAGTACCATGTTACAAAGTAGATAAGTGGTTGTCTTCGCTCTTGAAAGTCTTTTTAATGCGAGGAACGAGGAAGATGCTGCCATCAGTTGACTGCTGGAGGGAGTAGTCGGACGGGGAGTAAGAATTTCCCTTCTCGTCTCTCAACATACTGAAGACCTCCAGGTATAAGCTGTTGAGCTGCTGCTTCATTTCCTTCAGGTTGGTCATGTTCTGGCTCTTCTCACTAAGCAGACGCTCCTTTTCCTCCTTTAGTGAGTCTAGGTCACCCTCAAGCCCCACAATGTTTTCCATCTTGCGTTTGCGGCAGTTCTGAGCCGCCACCTTGTTCTTGCCACGGCGCCGTATGTCTCGGACCAGGGCCAGCTGGGCCTCGTTGAGTTGGTGCTTTGACATCAGCTCATTAAAGTCATCAACCGGCAGATTGATAATCATGTCAACAGTGAAAGGGATTTTGAGGGCCTTTGCCCTCTGCTCGTCTCTGGTGAGACGCACATCAGAGCGTTTCTTCCGCTTGTCTTTGGTGAAAGGAGCGTTATGGTGGCCGCTCTCCTCTGTCTGCAGTGTCCTGTGTTTTCTAGGTTTCTTCTCGTGCTGCTCTTCAGGTTGATCTGATGGTGAGGACATGGAAGCAGCCGGCAGAACATCGTCAGGTTTGAAATTCAACGAGAACATCTCAGCGTAGTCGGACTCTACGCTCCCGGGGTTGTGATCCATCTCCTCCATCTCTGAATCACTGCAGCCATAGGAGCCCTCTTCATACACAGATTTTCCAGGTGAACTCGCATTTGGACTTAATGATAATCCTGAATCCGAGTCTGGCATTTCTCCTGCCAGATTCTGTTTGCCTCTATCAAATGCATCTCCTGGTGAGAGGCTGTAAAGGTCCATCGTGGTGAACGGTTGTTTACTTGGGACATCGGACATGTTGTTGCTTTCATATTCATCAAGGCCAGGCTGACTGCTGCTCTCTGCCAGAATAGTCTTGGGGTAAAATACGTCACAGAAACGTTCTCCACTGAAGTTAGTATTTATCTGAGGAGCATCAACCTTCATCTGGTTGAGATTGTCTGATGGAGCCACACTGGGAACTGACGTATCAAATGTGTTTATAAATTCAGCAGGACAAACATTTACATTGTTTGTGCTGCCATTTGTGAGCTCTGACATGGGGTAGAAAGGGTAGTTTGGATTCTGTACTTCTGGACTGTTTGTAAGAGGATAAGCTGTGGTCTCCAGTGTGTCCTCCATTTGCATGTTGAGGCATTGCTAAAAGAAAAAGATAAAGAATTATAGTTACAACAAAAATCCCCCTAAAGCTTATGGGTAAAGCACCAAATTTGTGTTATGTAATAAGTTTAAATCTAGTTAGAGACTGAATATAAAAATACTGATTTAATTCTGTTTTCTATATTTTGTCAAACATTGAATCGATGTACAGCCAAGTATAAATTATATACAGTAAATCTAGGGAAAAAAAACAGCTTTTCCTTTCTTATGGGTGAATAAAAAACACATTTATCATACAAAAATGTGTAAATTCAGACAAGCCCATCATTCAAGGATTATCATCAGGTTGTCTGAAGAAATGTGAAAATCTGCATGTCCACATCCAGTCATCTCTGCCAGTCTGTGAGAGTTCACGGTAACAAAAGGCAAAGTGCTTGGCCTGTCTGCCAATGCAAATACAGGCACCCTTTATACAAAACTGATAAAGCAGCCTCTGAACAGCTGCCATGAGCAAATCTTCAAATTCCTGCCAAGAGGGCATAGTTTAAAGAAAGCAACCCTTTTTTATGACGTCTTGACCTGCTACACAACTAATCACATTAACTGCATCACACATCACATCGCACTTTTGCCTGAATACAACCACAATGAAACCCAATCAAGTGGAATTAGCCTGGTAACCTGCCTCCATATATACATGAGACCTCTTTCCCATAGGATAAACAAAAAAGTGTTTGTCCCTGAATGCTGTGCTCTAGCTGTTGATACATTCTTTGGGTATTTGTTTCACAACGCAAACTACTACTCCATTCAGGCAGTGGAATCCATGTATTATACCTGCAGCTCAGGGAGGGACAAAAGCTCCATCCAGGCTTGCTCCAAATCTGGGGACATCCTCTGTGGCGGCAGTGGATCTGGGGAGAGTGAGGGGGCCAGCAGAGTCGACTGTTCGGGGGACATCATGACATTGCTGCTGCTTGGTACTGAAATAGCAGCTGTGTCCAGGCAAACTGATGTGTCCTGTGACATGAAAAATGAACATGTCAATTAGCAACATAGCAGCACATAGAAATCACATTAAAGAATGCAGCATAGATGATATAAAGTCACGTGCGGTACAATCAATTTCTTTACCTCGGTTTCCCCTACAGGAAATGTCTCTGCCAGTAGCTGCAAACATTCATCAAATGACATGGCATCACCATTTTCTCCTGTGAAGGTGACATTCTGCAAAACAGGTTCATATACATACAGTTAGGCTTATAGTATGACATCCAATGCAGCACATTACCTTTAAAACAGCACAATATTAATAGAGCTTCGGTCTCTGTTGAATAATTTGTGGAGCAGAACCTACTGATGCAAAACTACAGACCCACCTGTTTCTTTGTAATTACACAGGATGGGGTGGTTACCTAGCTACAAGAGTCTCAGCCTATCATGTGTGGTGGGAGTGGCCCACCTCTGACATGAGTAATGATGGCTGTGTGCAGGTACCTGTGTAACCTCTAGAGGTGTGACAGCAGACTGCAGCGGGGTGCTGGGCACTGGGCGTGGTATATACTCTCCCGTCTCTTCATCTAGCTGTAGCTGTGCCAGCAGGGCCTTTTCCTGCTCCCTGAGCAGATGCAGTCGTTTCTCCTCCTCCAGCTCTCGCTGTCGCTGCAGCTCATGCTCTTTCTGGCGATGGTTGTAGTCGAACACCTCGCGCCTGGCACCGAGATCGATGTCCTGCTTCCACAGTATGTCAATCAGATCCATGTCCTGGAAAGAAAACCACGGATGCGGTCAGGTTAGAGAGAGTTGTGAGCTGTAGCCATGCTGTCCTGTCCTGCAGCGAGAATGTGATCAGCACTGGAGCAAGGAGGAGCGTCCCTGCTGTGAAGCGTGGCTGCTGCACCTGCCACACCCTGTCCCTCAGTATCTGTACACTGACAACAGCACTGGCATTAATGTCAAGAGGGAGAAGCTGCATGAATAATAAATGTGCTTCTCTTTTTCCCTACTGCCACCACACACCGGCAGAAGATGTGTATCCTCACCTGATACTCTTTCCAAGGGAAGTGGCTGTTACTGATCAGATTAAACTGAGGCGTGAACCTATTTGTCACGTCCAAACTCACAAACAGGGCACAGCTTAAGTCAGGAGGGATCTAGTTAAAGATGTCAGTTTTCTAAATAAAGTAGCATTGGTATTTTAAAAAATATATGATCTTGACATCTTGCATAGCATTAGACAGTACTATAGGACTACATTTTTTTTTTTTAATGAAAGCAATTACGCTGTACATCTTTTAGACCTTGTTTGCTTCTTTACTACATCTTTAAGTATTTCTATGAATCTCTCTTAACCCTATTCAGTCATAAATCTACACATTTTCCCTGACATTTCACATGAAGACACTGCAAACAGAGATGTTAACTGTACTCATATTGAAGGGGATATTTTCACAGAGCTTCCTGTAGATTTCCCCTCATACGCATGATTGTTATTTTCCTTTACAAACAAGAATGTCTAAACATAAACTGTGCCACTCTCTTCCTAGGATCTTTTAGCAGAACCTATTTACAGAAGGAAAGGATTTCACAAGACCCAGAGATGTTGCATATACCCCAGATCTCAGTTCCCAAAAAAACGTCTGAGCATGTGACTTATTTGTTCCTCAGATTTGGTCATAAACAGAACTAATGAACTAGACCTTGTACCGCTCACAGCTGGTCATATGCCTGGAACAGAGACAGCCTGGAGGAAGCAAAGGGTAAACTGAAGAAGAAAAATGACACACAAAACAGAACAATACACAATATAAAACAGGATGTGAAACTATGGCGAGAAAATACTGTTTACTGTGCTTTGAGGCTTTTTTGACCGATGATGTGAGTGTTTTAGCTTCATAAACTAATAATAATAGAAAACAACTACCTTTATGTATTTTAAGACATGCTGACATAGTCTTTGTGACTTCAACTTTGGCACCGAAAAATAAGAAGCCACTAACCCATTTTGCTTCAGTGTTGCATCAGAAGCATGACCACTGAGGGATTACGCGTTACTGAGGCTGCCTGCTATAAATCATCCTCACCCAGCAAGAGGTGAGCACACAACCAGACATTATGGCAGCTACAGGAATGAGGAAGTCCCCTTAAATGCCTGAACACACTCCTTGAGGTCATTTGTTTCCAAACTAAAAAAAACCACACTGTCTAGTGCTCACACCTCATAAGCTCAACAGACTGGTCACACAGGCCTTTTTTAAAACAACAATACAACTTCTAGAAAAGATGACTATGTCAATCCTTCGACAGTCTCGACTTATTCATGCCGTTATTTGTTGTCATAAGAGTTTATATAAACTCACAACCCATGAAGTTATGTTTCTGGAAAATATATTGTGTAAATGTGGGTGTGTGGAAGATCAGGTTATCAGTTTGGTGTCAGTAACATGGTTGTCACAAGGCCAGGACTGGTACCAATACAAGGAAACAAACTAATAAAATTACTTGTATTTCCCACTCTTCTGTGACAGACAATAAACTGTTTCACAATGCACAGCCAACAACATAATCTTTGTCCTAACATAGCTAGAAAATACACAAAACAGACACAACTCCAAATAAGAGAATAATTGTTTGGCTTTTTAAACACGTTCTTACGTAGAGTTAAATAATAAAACTGGCTTTAAGACTGGACGAACCAACAGAAAATGTTTTTACTAGTGTTTGTTGGTTGTTCATTTACCCCTGTTAATTTCAACACAACTGGGCCTCAAAAGTAGCCCTTGCTGTTTCTTTCATCACAAGGCTTCTGGTCATCCACCTTTGACCAAGGATGATGAAACACAGCTGCACATGTTTGAAAAAGCTTTAGGCTCCCATCAGTCACCTGTGTACTACCAATGACCCTGTTTTATGACAGTTTAAACCAAACACTGGAAATTTATGCCCACGTTACATTAACATGCCCCAAGTTTCATCATCATCATCATCATCATCATCATCATCATCATCTCTATATGGCCATAGATCCCTGAACATGTCCAGACTTGTTCTCAGTGGTTCTTTATTCTTCCATATTCACACACTGTGAAAACACAGCCATAACACAGACTACGGTATTACTTTTAAGAAATCATTCACAATGGTTCCAAACCGGACTGTGTCAGATAAGGGATCACATGCTTGAAGGAGGAAGGGGGAGGAGGCAGTTACGAGAAAGATCTCTAAGAATGGTTTTCAGTTTACCACTTGAACAGGATGAATATTGTCCTTTTATTCCCACAACATAACCCATAATACGATATCAGACTATTTATAAGGTTTATTTTATCCTTATGATTTCAACAAACGTCACAAACCGATGATTAGCAGAAATGAAAGTGGGGAAGAGGGCAACCAAAACACAGGCATGGCTTTAGTCAAGCTGTTCAGAACTATATCTAAACAGAAGCGCTGCGTAATGGTGTGAAATGTAAAAACAAACACTTTAAAGTTGAATGAATCTAATGTCTTCCTCTATCACATAATAGACTGACAAGTTTTCAGCATGTTAGTGTCAAGGTCTGTTCGCGATCACTTTGAAGAAGACGTTTACCTGTTGACTGGAATGCATCACCTCCATTTCCATCATCATGGAGCTGCGTCCTGCGCGTAAACAAACACCTTATGGCTCAAATGTGTGTTTTAATCCCAGTATCGTAGATTAAAAATGGCGAGCGGTCCCGATCCGAAAGAGTCCGTCGCAGCAAGCTGAGTTAGGACAAATATTGCTTCCTCTAATCTAATGAACATTACGGAAAGCAGAGGCCCTGCCCACTGAGCTGCGGCGCCGGGATCGTCCCCTTCACCGGCCTATGAGGCGATAAGGGCTGTGCATGCGTATGGAGCCGGAGCCGGACAGCCAGGAAGTCAACATTTTACAAATAAACACATACTGTACATCTTATGAAGTGTCAGCTCAGACACACTGTACGTTTTAATAATAACTTGTAATGATGATTATGAAAAAAACAACTGTGTTATATTTATTTTCACTTTGAGCCTGGTGTGTGTGTGTGTGTGTGTGTGTTTGTGTGTTTAAAGTTACCATAAATATTGTATTTGTAAAGTGTGCTAACGGTGGTTCAGTCTAATCACCTGCTAAAGTGACAGCTCATTGTCTCCCACTTCATTCTACACCTAAAAACAACTTTCGATTTTAAAAACGTCATCAGGCATCAGAGTTTAGTTTGGTGCACAGCGCCCCCTGCTGGTGACCATCACCTGTGTGGAGGTGAAGGCCCTGGGGCCCTAATGTCCCCTTGAAAAACTAATGACATCACATGGCATCGTTGCTTGGAAGTAATCGCCTTTGAGGGGTTGCATAATGTAAGTTTATTTAATTTCACTTATTACCAATGTTACAATAAAGACCTCAGGTAGATCATAGTCTTGAAGAAGCCTCTTCAAACAAATAGACTTTCATTTCATAACCCTATAGCAATAAAACAAAGTACTGTGGCCTACATTAAAGTGATTCACCTTGAAGGATTATGAGTGGAGGTTAAAAAATATTCTCAGCCAGTGTAAATTGTGCAAAGTGTACACTATGAAACCTCCTGTATGCCACACAAGTAGGCCTGCTTGACACAGTTACTTTGGTGATTTTAAACTACTTTACATGTAAAGCTATGATAAGTTTATTACAATATTAAGTGCAGTGGATTAACCTAAAGAATATGAATCAGCTCAGACTAGATCTACACTGATCAAGTAGACTATTAATGTGGCATTACCTATGGATTGCAATCATCCTATTAACTGTATCATATCAGGATATAATAAAACTCTCTTAATAGTTTGAGAGCGCATAATAAGTAAGTTAATAAAAGTGTTTATGTTTTAGTCAGGATGGTGGGATACTAGAACAATTTCAGTCACAGTAAAGATGAGACATTCTGTCTACTTATAGACAAAACATCTGAAGTGAACTTATAAGACTTTAGGATCACTTTTCCTTTCAGTCCAGGTAGACAGATGTTCTCAAAGCACGATTAAACCATTGTAACTTAATGATCTCTATCGTGCTATTCATGGTTTGGGCTTTTAAAGTTGGGCTGTTTTAATGTCGGCGGTGAAAATCTAACACTTCATTATATCTGACCCATTCTGACACCTCGGCGTAAGAAAAAAGTCGGATCGCGATGTAATTAAGTAGCTTTCGAAATATGCCAAGGTAATAAGACAGAGTTGGTCCTGCCTCTAGCACCTATCTGTAAAGAAGCTCACACTAAAGTGCAGCCCACTGTGCCACTGCGTGAAATTACACTAAAAAGCCTATTTTCCCCTCAAGCGCGCTCCTGAACACGCGTTCACGTTTGGCAGCTCCACGTCGACATTCTTCCAGCTGCATATAGTGAACTGCACAGGACTGGGGAAGAAAAGGTAAAAGCGGCGATAGCCACCTTACGATTAGAGCGCTGCATGTCCGCAGACGGACATCAACCGCAGAGAAAACTGGCGTTTGCACAGTGAATGTGTCCATGGACTGCACCGTCCACAGATCGCTTTCTGCTTTTGCATTTTATGATCCAGACTATTTACCCCTCGTGTTGGATTGCAGCTGGTCCCTTGCGTCTACCTACACTATATCAGGTACAGTATGACTTGCACAACTTACTTTGTCTTTATTTTGTAAGTCATTATGAAACTTATTGTTAGTTATGATTGAAACATGGCATAATGTGTTGTATAAATTTTTCACTTGTAAAGTTACAGTCACTTGGCTGCTGCTGAAGTGTCAAGTGTCTTAACAACCTTTAAACTGACAGAACGTAATACTTTTTGGATGTCAGATGACACTTTCCTCATTGTTATCGTGTCTTTCTACATAGTTTAGAGAATAGATCATCCTGAAGGCCTAGTTGAAGTCAGAGTTGGGTAAGCTCAACAGGTAGAATCAATGAAACACTGACACAGGACTAATATGACCCCACCAAAGTATTACTAAACCTAAAAACTAAAAGATGTCAGCTAATATAGATATCTATATGTACAGACACATTTTATTTTGTGAACTTTGCAGCCAACCAGATGGTCAAGCTTAACTGGGCAAGTCAAATACTTGGTTGCTCAGGATCACATTCAAAACTCAGATTATACTTAGTTTTTAAATATTTTTGTAGAAGTTGACCATGTGTAAGATGACTCCATTTGGGCTGCCTTACCTGTGTGACGCAACGGAGGATCCACCACACAGCAAGCCATTCTGTAGGCCTCCACTTTAAAGCATTTAGTTCTCGGCTGCCTCTGGTGCTGTGCTGTAGCCCCTCACAAATTACACCCCCTTCATTCCTGAACAGAAATGAGCCTGTCTTATAGGGTTTTCATAGATGTCAGTGCTGTAAAAAAAAAAAGATAAATGGGTGTCCTATTTTTTGCTTTTTGTGTTTTACAGATGACAGGAGCACCCAGTCGTGAGGTGGATAAGGTCCTGCACAAACCTATGAGGTGGCACTGTGGCTGTCCAAATGAAGTTCTGTGATACACTTAGACTCTTAATGTTTGCAGTCAGTGCATTACAGAACTTTGTTTTGGGAGTCTATACTTTGACAATACTTTGGAAAAATGTATCCTCAATCATCTGGACCTTTTAAACAATATAATGTAATATTTCTGTTTACAAATGCCTGTTTTGTCAAATAAAGTTTCTTTGTGTTTTAAGTGTCATTCCTTTTTATATACATAACCTCTAATTTAACCATAGTTAATTTTTATTCCAACAGTAGCTTGTCACACATATACTGTAACTGTGTTAAATCATTAATTTAAGAGTGCTGTGTGAACCATATGGAAGCAGTAGTCATGCTGGTCACGTGGCTAGTAGTTGATGAAAGGCACAAAGATAAACAGTTACGTAATAGTTTCACGTTATGTGTACTTTTTGCTAAAACAAAATACACAAGAAAACTTCCACATTAGGATTTTAATAATGGTGTCAGCAGAATAATTGATCATGTGAAATGACAAATTTATTGTAGTGGCAGCAAAGGTTGCTCTAAATGATGGGTCTGTTTATATATTTTTCACTATCTTAGGCTACTTGTACCAAGACAGACAGTAAATATAACAGCTACTGTATGAAAATATGTCCATTTATTGCATACTATCTGGGTCTATTGGACTGATTCACTGTATTTTTCTATTTTTGGTACAGTATTTTACTTTCTATTGTTCTACTAAGTCAAGTCACTGTTTATCCCCCCTTTTTTATGAATAATGGAATGAATAACTTTAATAGTATGACCTGACTTGCAATTGAAGCAGGCATCATATATAACCATTGATATTAACTGCCAAAATCAGAACTTTAATCATTAAAAAATATATGTATTTAAAACGTTTCCATGTTGTCTCTTTTACAGTCAACAATATATGTAGGACAC
>JAPTYQ010000015.1:24398375-24411866 GCA_029814465.1 Ostorhinchus cyanosoma | reverse complement strand
TGGTAAATGGGGCCAAAAATTGTCTTAATTGTTGCGCTTGGCGGAGGTCTGCGCTCTCCGAGTGCTTTTCTAGTTTTGAGTGTAGTCTAATCAGAGAGCTCCTCATCAGTTCAGCATGTTTAATGAGTGGATTAGTGCAATGTGCTTTCTTTGTAACTGATGGCTTCACATCACATATTTGAGCACCTATACTTTTTCATAGAATGTAAAAGGAAGTGCTACAGTAGTTATTCATCAAATTCTCAGGACTGTGTATTTAGGATGCATGAGAAATTATTGGCTGAATTTGGTTAAGTGAAAACTTTATCCTGAAATATTTGACAGCATTCTATTTATTACACTTATTTATTTATTTATTTATTTATGTATTTATTTTTTACCAGAGATGTGCTCCAGCATCTATACGGCTCATGGATAATGAACAGTTTAAGTTTGGTAAGTTTTGTTTGCTCATTGTTGTTGAAATCCAGCTGACATTTACTGCTTTGTTTTTTAAGTGGCATCATTATCCCTTAAAACTTTCACAAATTTACTTTCACTTTAGAAAGAACAAAGAAAAAAGCAAGAGAAAAGAAGGTGAAATAAATATGAGAAAGTTATGTTTTTTAAAAGAAAATTCCCATTGCAAAACAATAATAATCAGGTCTGAAACAAAAGTCCACCTACTTCCATTTATTCATAAACTTAATACACACATGCATAAAGTACATAAATGCACACACTTATCATACATGCATTCCAAAACTTGATCTAACCTTTGGCTTTGCTCACAGAGCTTCAAAACACACAACCAATGACACTTTTGACCAAAAGCACAATAGTAATCATGATTTTGAGGTGAAATTTGTTTCTCTTAGTTGATATTTCTTGAGCGTGTGACTGGTGTTTTATTGATGAACTGCACACCCCTGAGAAAAGAGCAGCGACTGGCAGCGGTGCAGCATGAAATGATTTTACCTGCTACAACCCCGGATTGTTACATTGATTATTTCAGCTGCAAAATAGCCACATACACAGAGCCAAACAATTGAAACGCAATGAAAAATGACCCTGGCCAAAATTAAGTAGTTGTTAACATTGAAGTTTTATGATGTTGTTGTAGAGGAATGCATCTGGTATTGCCACAGATCTCTGTAAAGTTCGCCATTCTCCTGGGATCTCATTATCTTCCCTATATTTCCACTTTTCACAGAGTAGGCACTTCTTAGCATTAAGTAGGGAGGATGAAGCGACCAGGTTTTTCACTAATAACTGAAACTCATGGCTCTATGATACCTTCTTGGGCTTATTAGTGGCTTGTCCTTACTTTTAATCATGCTGGCTGTTGAGTAAGGAGAGTTGATGTATTCACAGGTCCTCTTCAGTTTGGGACTACAGTTACAATTTAGCGCTGCCTGTCGTGATACACAAGATGAAAAATGAGAATGTTGTAGTAAGTAGCAGTGACTATTGATATGCAGAATATATGACCAAACCACAGAGGGGAGAGTTAAAAGTAAAAATGATGCACAGTGTAGGTGTAATTTTCTCTCTCTGGATGTTGAGTATTTAATTAACGAGTATGATGGCTGCAAAAGACCTAAAAGACCTGCAATCAAATTTTGGAATGAAAACAATTAGGACACTAAGTGATGAAGAGACTTGAGCATGGGGGGAAATAAATGAACTGTTAAGTCTCGGCAACATCACCCGTGACTACCCTGCTGTGATTGATAACCATCCCATTGGCCCCAGCCCCTCATTTTCACTTGTCCACAGGCGCTTTTGTGCGTCCGATCAGGAATAAATCAAAAAGTGTGGGTGAGGAAGACGGATATCAGTGTGTCAACCCCACTTCCCTTCGGAAACCCTCTGATTTATAGCCGCTGTCGCTGGCAGCCACTGGCCAGTTGTAAAGTTATTCAAATGTTACCATTTATTTTTCCTCCTTTTGTTTGAAACTCCAAATAAATCTGACTCACTTTGCCCTCTTGCAGGATGCTAAAATAAGCAGCGTATGACTAATGTGTGACAAAATTAGCAGTTATTGAGGCTCGCTTTATTGTGAGTAATTTTAGTCGAGTTGACCCTTATAACTGATGCTTTTACAGGTCATGCACTAAAGCCACAAGTATCGTCAATTTTCACCTCCTTTTTGGATGGATTGAAGAAATTTTACATCACTAAGGTGAGGATTAATGGAAGCTGTGCACATCACCAGTTGCTTTGTTGTAATGTTTTTCACAACAAATGAATCGGCCGCCTTAATCTCCAGTTCAAAGGGTTCGACCCCAACCACTTGTGTGTCGCCACCCTGCTGTTCGAGGGAGACCGTGAGAAGGTTTTGCAGCATGAGAAGCAAGTTTATGACATCGCTGCAAAATTTGGGTAAGCAGCTTTTCTCTCCTTCTTCTTTTTTCATTGACAACATAAAGTGGTACAAAACAACAGAAATCATGAAGAAGATTTTAGCTGAACTTGAAAGAAGTCTATAAGCCGACAGTATATAGTTGGAGAGAAAAAGATGGAGAAGCCGTGCTCCACACTTCACACTTGGTCTTCCACTCAGTAGTTTGTCTTGTGTGAATTGATGGATCACCTGTGGATGTCCTCATGTCAGGCCAGCCTTTTCTGTGAAAGTGGGTGGGGTGTGGGCAGTGATAGTAGGGCACAGCCCCCCTCAGGACAGCAGCAGGGCGAGAGAACACAGCTTGGGTGTGCTTTACTGTTGTGATTGATCATGAAACGGATCAATGAGGACGTTCTACCTGTCAGCCTTTGAGGGAGTCGCGCTCTATCCTCAGACTGTTTTATACAGGGTTTGCTCTAACGTATATTAAGCGTTCTGTCCACTGGGGTAATGTGAATAATTACTTTTTACTGGTAGTTTTGAGATGACCGTCAAGTTAGAAGTTCCATCACACAGTTCTTATGAAGTTTCAAACTTATTATGTTCAGTCATTTACTGATGTATAATAAATGTGCTAACACATTTGTTTTGGGATCGCTACATTTGCATTAAAATATTTTAGAATTAAAGGTATGTACTTTGAAAAACAAATGGTTTAATCGTCAAATATTCTCACTCTGTGACTTCTTTTTAAGATTACTTTGAGAGGTTCTGGTACATAGTTGTCAGCTTATTTTTTATAGGTACAAGTCAAAACATGTTTGCTGTTATTATGTGTAAACTACTTGATCACAGTCAACTTGCAAAAAAACCAAAACGTGCAATTACACTGTTTGACAGGAATTTTTCCAATTCAAAGGGTGGAAAAAAGCTAAGATAAAAACATATACAAGTGGGTGACAAATTAAAAGAAAAAAACAACAAAGCATCTTAAAAATGTGCCTTGTGTACAACAATCCTTTCAATACAGCTTTAGATTGAACACAGGATAGACACCAGGATGATGACAGGATTTTTGTGTATTTACACTTAATATTTTATGCATACTGTCCTGTTTGTGTCCCTCTTTGGCTCAATGCCTATATTTAGGTGTCTCTGGACTCCTGTTCTGGTAGTAGCTGCCCAATTAAATCATACGAAACCTGTCAGTTACACACAGCATCCTGTATTTTCTTGCATTATTCCAGAGAAATCATCATCTCCTCTCAGATCATGTACCAGTGATGGATTAGTGCGGTTTCCGTAAGGAATATTTTCTTCTGGTGTTAGGAAGCAGGAAGAAGGGTGGAAATCAATATAGTGATTTTCTAATGAGCTTGCCCTGATTAGTTTGGGTGGTAGATGAAAATTTGATTACACACTACAGGTGATGGATGTGTGGCTGACCTGTGGCGATGCACAGAGCATAGCGTCATTGATCCGTACATTGTTGGACTGACAGGCTCCCAAGCAGCTGTTCAAAGGAGGAGCAGCACGTCCAACAAAGCTAAAGAAAGAGCTGTTAAATATTAACCCTGTTATCTGCTTCCAGGGGCCTGGCAGCAGGAGAGGACAATGGGCAGAGGGGCTACATGTTGACCTTCGTCATCGCTTACCTCCGGGTGGGTCACTCCTCTGGCTTTTTTTTTTTTTCGTCCAGAGTTGATGGGCAGGTGGGGCGGGCGGCGGCTGGGGAGGGGGACAGTCCTGATATAAGACCTCTGACAGCACATTGGATGGAGAACAACACAAAAAGGTTGCAGAATGTGACCTTAGGAGCTCTTTGATTGGATGTGGTCACATTTGCTGTCAGGGATTCTAACACTGAGGTATCTACTTCAAAAGAAGAACTCAGTGGTTCCAGTCAGTGACAATGGAGAGTTGTTTTAGGTCAGTCCTTTCAAAGATAATCAGATGTGTAAAAACAAGCAGGAATATTGTTCTTTAACATGGCACATAAAATAAAAGGCCTTTCTTAATGCAGGGCAGGTTTGTAGAGGATTTTTCCATTTTATTTCATTCATTTTATTTTTTGCTGCAGAGTCTTTTTATTTGTTTAATAGTGGACAGACGTATACAAAATATTTTACTCCGAGCATAACAAAAAAATAAATGGATTCTGTGTATGTTAATGATCTGTACAGTTTCACTTGTATTGCACTTACTCCATGACTGCAGCTTTAGGTCAAAAATATATCATGAGAAGTTAACTTTTTCAACAGCGAGTTGAAGAATAGGGCGCCCCAATAGCTGAGTGGTTTGGGTGTAAATTCATATTGCATGTCATTCCTGTTTTGTCTTCCCCTACATTTCCTGTCCTTCTCCAACCGAGGGTCAAAAGGCAGAGGGTGCTGTAAATTGTACAGGCTGTAAACCCCATTGTACAAATTTGTGATTCATGATATTGGGCTACATAAATAAAACTGACTTGACTTCACTTAACTCTCCACTATCCCTGTCAGAGGTGAAAGAAGTGAAAATAATCTGGGGGGTAAAAAAACAAAAAGAAGAGTTGTATGAAAGAAATGACTAGATAATGCAGATCCAGCCGGTCATTACTGGAAAATGATCTCAGCAGAGTGATCCATACAGTGGTCTTGATCACCCTGAAGGGGCCTATTACACGGCTATTTACTAAAGAAATCAATAACTGAGGAAAAATATTGATCTAAACTTGATTTTTATTGCCTCTGGTAAATAACACAGTTTTAGATTCTAGGATTGTACCTCATGTATCAGACCAATAGTATCTTCTACAGAAATAACAGACTTTCAAATTGATAATCCAACAAATGTGTGTAATATGTATTTGCTAAAACAGTTTTCTGTAAAATATAAGCATGCTGAATCCAGCGCACTGATGCTACTGTGTATTCTGTACAGGACTTGGGGATGGACTACTACGTGATTGGAGAGTCCTTTGAAACCTCTGTGCCTTGGGACAGGTAAATACACTCATAAGAACTGTGTTTTTCTCAGTTAAATCTAAGTAGCTGCCTCCTCCCACTTAGTCACAAGAGAGCCCTTCGTCTTCCTCTTGCTCCTGTTTTCTCCCCCTTTTAACATCTTTTTGTTCTTTACCTCTCTCTTTGACATTAACCTTCACCCCCCCCACATCAATAGAAGCTCACTTTCTCAGCCTATAAACCCGCCTTTACACACATACACACCCACTGAGCTCTGTTTGTGTGTTCTATGTGGGTAAACACAATATGATCTACAGAATTATCTCGCTTCCACTTGTGGTGTGTTCTGCATTTCCTACTTGTTCTCATCATCGTTTTTCACACATATACACACACAGAGACAACAAACAGCAGCACACACGGCTCCTTGTTGTGTAACACGCCTGACGGGAGGGACCAAGAGATCAGGCACTGAGGCGAGCATATGTGCCTGGCTCATTACCCATCCTCCTCCCCATCCTCCACACAACACACACCACTGCACATGCTCAGGACTGGCGGCCATTTCCGCACCAATGGGAACCTCTCCCACAATGGTCTTTATGTTAGTCACTGTCTCCTCCTTCTCTTTTATGACCTCATGGCTTTTTTCTGAATTTTAATAATCTGTTCTACTAATTAAATCTGTTTAAATAACATTTCTTTATGAGCGTGATTTTTTTTAATAGACAAATATGTGTATAGTACAACATGGGCTCCTTCCTTAAAGCAAAACCAAGGGCAAGTTGTTATGATGCCAGCTTATAGTTTAAAAAAAATGTAAAACTAGCCTTGAAATAATGATTTTGTGAATTGAAATGAAAATTCAAGTAAAAAATATGAAAAACTAAATGAAATCGACATTGAAAAAGCAACATAAATGAACATTGATGAAATAGAGTTGCTGTAAAATCTGCTTTTTGTTAGTCTTTCATGACGTACAAGAATACACTGGTGTTGCACAACATGGAGCCTTTGTAAATCAGGTTTTATGCATTCTTTCATCTTATTTTTTCTGTCGATAAATCAAGGCTTTTGTTAGTTCCTCAAAAACTACATTTAACCTGATAAACTAACCCAAATTTACCCGAAACACTAATAATAGTATTAATTAATGACAGTTTCAAAACTACAACAACTCTGGACACTAGAAAGTCTACTTTTTGTACATCTATTATCAGTGTGTGTATGTTTCTCTTGTTTCCTGACTCTGTGTTTTAGTTATTATATTTGTGGTTATTATTTTAAAATACACCTTTCCTTGTTCCCTGTAAATATCCCACTATAATATTTTAAAATATTCCTTTCCTCATTCCCTGTAGATATCCCACTAAAACATGTATGTCCGTGGAATCTTTTTTAATGGTATTTATGAATGTAGAATAGGTAGAAAGCCAAGTGTCATACAATGCATGACAGTAAAGTGAATCTTGACTTTTTATTTTTTATTTTGTAGTTTAGATCTGACATTTTTTATCTCATTTTGTGTTCATTTTCAGGGTTTTGGACATTTGTCGAAACGTAAAGGAGCGCATTGTTCGAGAGTGCAAAGAGAGAGGCGTGCAGTTTCCGCCATTATCCACATGCAGGTAAGGTTTGATAAATGTAGAATATACTTCACCAGCTCCCAGTGAACCAACATTTAAACACTACAACATATAATAATCTTTTCAGTACCAAACGCCACAGAGACAGACAGACAGAAAGAGGGTCGCTTTGACAGACGGCGAGCCAGTTGAGGAGCACCAGGCTGCTGCTCGCAGATTGCGGACAGATTAGGCCTCAGCCTGATTATGCTGCAGCCATTCATTTCCCGGCTGCAGTCTGTCAAATGATTGATTTGTCCATTTAACCTCTAGAACAGTCAGTGTGCCAGGTGATGGGCCATGTCAAATGAACAAGGGCTCTGCACCCAGCTCCTCCACAGGGGGAAGGCCAGCACGAGTCCACACACAATCAAGAAATACAGCTTTTACAAGAAAAAGGGCTCATGTTCTTGGTAAAATAAATCTACAAATTGCATTTTGTCGACATTTGTTGAGAAGCCGGTACCTTTTCTGAGTGTCTGTTGAGTCATCCTGTTAACTGTGGTGCAAATGTGGCTCAGGCCATTCCATAAAAGCATTTGATGGCCATTTAACGTCTGATAATGTGAAGTTATTAAAGGTGACAGAGCTTCTGCGCTGCCTCTGCTTTCTGGAAAACATGAATGAAATTGAGGTCAGAGGTTCACCGGCGACAACGACACCTCCCACTTACTTGGCTTGGCTTGCAAATTACAAAAGAAAAATGCTTTTACTGTATGAAAATGAAGTGCATCGTCAACCCATTCCTCTTTTCATGCCTTTGAATTAGATTTTCATTAAAAGGATAGAGGAGCTATTAGAGCTAACTCATTTAGATGAAGTTTTGTTTGTTTTTGTTTCCTACAGGGTGACTCAGACATATGATGCCGGAGCCTGTGTCTACTTTTATTTTGCCTTCAACTACAGAGGACTCAGCGATCCAGTTCATGTGTATGAACAGGTGGAGGTAAGTCCAGCTTTAGTCTGGTCTAGAGTATCAGTCCAAATCCTGTGAACATCAGTTACATCTGTATCTGCTGTTTTTATATTGTTGTTTATACTGTAAATGTATTTTATTTTTTGAAAAGCCCAATCAGGGACGGGAAATTAACAAAATACTATATAATCTGTGTGCAGAACATCAGATATTCTATATATATCTACTGTGTTTCGCTGCATTGTCCCAAATAAATAAATAAATGAAATGAATAACCTAATGGTCTTCTGACTAAATGTCTTTGAGCATAGTTTTGTTTTTTTATTACCCAGCATGCAGCTCGTGACGAGATCCTTGCCAACGGAGGGAGCTTGTCGCATCACCACGGAGGTACTTACACACACAAAAATAATCATATTAAAAATGTGTTTGTTTTTGCAGAAAGGACTGTTAAGTGGTGATCAATAATTTTTAGCATCATTGTGATATGACCATGTGTGTTAAATGTGTTGTAAAAGCATCGAAATATTGATGAGAAGTCTTATTTGCAAACACTGTGTATTCACATTTATTATCCAAACAATCAGATGAAACCACTTCCTTAACCCTGATTTGTGTGTGCGTCTAATGTGCCTTTTTTTTTTCTAAGTCCTAACTACTGATAACAGCACTATCACATATTGTAGATTTTGCTCATATTGTGCTGAAGTAGTACTGCTGAATGATGTACACACAATTCATATGTAGCACCTAGAAATTCATTGCTATCTCCGAGCATGAGCATTTATTTTTCCACCTAAATTGTAATTTATGAAGGGAGGTTGTTCTGATCTGGGAAACCAACGCGGTGGGCTTTTTCAGCAAACATCTTTCATGCCTGTGAGCAGGAGGCCAATCGTGCTGTAAATGTGCATTTGGATGGAGATCTTTCATTGCTTCACATGTCCAAAACATCCGCCCGCAGCTCAGATGAATGGCTCTGACTTTGCTATTTGTTCATTTCAGCAGTGACCAAATGAAACGTGAGCAGAGGAGGGCGGCAGAACAACTCTCTGGGCCCCATCAGGGCTAACCGAAATGGCTGCCTTATCTATATTGCCATCCGCCTCGCTGTTTTCATACATCACTTCAGGCTATTCATCACACCTGTCAAAAACAGTATGCAGTGAATCAGCTGCGATATTAAATCACAATTTTTCCTGAAGGCGGGGACGGGTTCAAAATTAAAAGATTGCTAATAAAAAGGAGGCGGTGGGCCAGGGTAAATGATGCCACCGTTATCGCCGGCTGTATACTGACCTCCAAACGGTGGCCTGGCCACCCCGAGCTGCACGGGGAGGTGACGGGGGAGAGGAGGGGATATTGATGCAGCTCCCGCGTGCGAGGCCCACTCTGTAATTGTGATTAATAACAGTGGGGCTTGCTATCTCGGCGCAGACAGACCGGTTTGTCTGCCCACAATCAGCGCTTGACAAATGGAGCTAGTTTCACTGGGTTTTGTGTATCAAACAAAACAGATGTAGTCAAGGATGGTGAGGTGGGAGGGCACCAGAGGAAATATACATTTTTGTGGCCCTGTATTTACAGCAGGTCAGTGTTGTGCTGCGTGGGCGTAGGTAAGGGAATCTGGGCGTGTTGAGTGCAGAACATAATACTCTGCTTCGAGGTGTGAACTACAGGGGAACCAGGGGGAGTTTGGGTCGTCTGAATAAGACATGAGATTCCCTCAAAACAAGATATATGAAATTCTGGAGCGGGGTGGCTACAGCATTGACAGTACGCTACTTTTGCCATGCCTTTCTGTTATTCTGTATTGTCCTTGATGGTGCATACAATTGATATAAATATTATTCAGTTGATTAGAAATTTATTTTATTGCTACTGCCAAATAAAATAATCTGTTATGTTTTACAATCAGAAGTGTGTATCGAACTTACCCCTAGGCCGGGACGTAACACTGAGCAGTGGTCTGTTATACTGCTGTACAGACCACAGACGGCCACCAGCAATCATAGTTTAGAATTCAACCATAATGTGTAATGATGAATAAAAGTTAAATAATGTGCTTTATAAAGGTACTTTTTCAGAAACACAAATTAAATTAACGAATATAGAAAAATACTTTTACATACAAAAAGCAAGTTTGTCACAGTTGTTATTCATATTCATCTTCAGAGGAACAAAAATGAATAAAAGCTAAATCGGGTGCTTTACAAATGATGTCAGTTTTCGGAAAAGTAAAAAAAGTGAGCCACGTCATAGTTCACACACTGCTGTGCTTACACCACCATGTCTTTTCTGCGCTCCATGGTTTTAATAAGATTTATCACATTTTTAAAGGGATTCTGTTTAATTACTTGTTGCTGGTCATGAAAACCAGCACACTTGAGAGGTGTCCTCGTTAACTAGGTCACTAGTGTGGCAGCGGTGAGGAGTTGTTAAACATCCATCACAGGGAGAGTCATTTATCTATCAGCCCTGCACCGCGGCTTCTCGGCCGATACTCTGGCCCTGCCATATCACAGCAACGCAGGGCCTCTACCGCCGCCCGTCTTTCACGTCCCGGCCTCCATTTGTCACCGAAGCCCAGAGAGCACGTGAGCGGGGTGTGAAAGGGGTGACACTCAGCCGGGCCTCTGTAGTCTCCTCTGTATGAGGGGGCCACTCGGGGGTGCCCACAATCTTCACCTGACCTTGTGGCTTGTGGAGCTCCAACTCTGCCAACACACAGGTTGCTGCAGTCAGGAGATAGAAAAACGACCTGATTTAGAGAAGCCCCCCCCCCCTTGCCATTTGTCCCACTCTTCCCCTGGCTCTTCTGCACAAGAGAAATATCTTGTCATTTCTGGAATAACTACCTGCACCTCTTTGCATGTCTCAGCTGCACACACCAAGCCTGCCGAGATTGATTGCAATAGCAAGCAAAAAAGAAAGAATATGACAAGATAGATGTGTAAATTATCACTGTGATGGAGGCAATGATGCAGTCCCAGCACCTTCTGTTTTCTCTCTTTTTCCTGAGAGGAGGGAGGGATGGAGGTGGAACGGGGGGGAAGGAGTGACAGCGGGGAGGAGGAGCAGGAGCAGGAGGAGCGCAGGGTACTTCTTTAGTTATTGGGTAGCAGCTGATTGGTTCCTCTGTCACCATCTGGAGGTGCGTGCGGTATCGGAGTCCCTGGTGACCCCGCTGTCTGCCCTGTTTTGTCAGGAGACGGGCCTCACTAGCCTCACGCCTGATCCCCATCTGGGCTTCCTGGCTGGACTCTGATAACATGGCGCTGTAATGTGGCAGGTCGGCCGCACCCCTCACTGTGGCCTAATAACACGGGGAGGGGGTCTCCCCTGGTAGTGATGCAGACAGAAGTGTGCATATCCACAGGGACAGGGAAGGGAGGGTGTGTGAACACTCCCATCATGCACCTTTCTATCTAATCTCAGGTGATTATGAGGTGTTTACCCATCAGGCCACACCTGTTTTAGGTTACAGCGTTCCCAAACTGATCTGTTTGTTTTTTCTTTGAGGGTAACACACCCAGATCAGGTGTGTGTTATCACGATCATGTTAGACTCAGTTTTCAAGGTGTTTGTTAATTGTAACATCCACATACATATATAATGTACTTTGGTAAGATTACAGCAAATAATATTCAACAAAACTATTGTGAAACCTGAAGAAAGGCCTCTTTCTTTCAGACTCCAGCGTAATAATCAAAATTTTCCATAGATTTTGTCATAAATCTTGACTTTAGAATATATAGTGGTTATGTAATGACATACTTTGGCCAGTATATAATTGAGGGACTTTTGAAGTTCATGGGATACATCTTGCATACATCTTTATTAAAAGTAAAAAAAAAGTTTTTTTATGTTCATTATGATCATGTCTTTTAAAATTCCATCATTATTTAATTACAGAAACAATCCTTTATTAATAAGTGATTGATAAATGATTAATGAATGACTGGATATACTAAAATGTCAACTAAATAGTCGTCCAAATTTAATAACAGCCACCTTCTAATTAGGTAAACGATAATAAAATGAGCTTATTGGAAAATTGTTTTGATTGTGTTCTTTTTTATTAAGTTGAGATAATCATGACAGGTATTTCTTTTTTGCCAACATATCAAGTTTTATATTGAAAATAATAAATTGTAGTTGTATCTGAGAAATCACTCTTATCTAAGTTACACATTACAAAAACACCTCTGAAGGAAGTGTGTTAATTCCCAATCACATGACCTGCTGCACATGATGTCATTTCCTTCTGAAGAAAACACTGGCAAGACTCCAACATATGCTTTTTCTCCTCTGTCTTAGTTATTTGATATACAGTAGTGTGTGAGTTAAGTGTGTATTTATCACACTCTTATGTCAGCAGTGTTACTACAATATCTTTATAAATAAGTTTCAATTTTACTCAGTTGTTTGTATGACATTTAGACGAATCTTTCTGTAAAAATGCCATGTGGTGTTATGGTTATGTTGATTTTAGGCCTAAAAACTGCACAAATGTCCACCATACCTTTCAACTGCGTTACCCTGTGAAGGTACATTAGGTACATTATGAGACTATACCTCAGTACAAACCAACAGTACTGAGAAACTCTGACTTAAGTGTTTGCGCTTACTGGTCCTTTATACTTTTACATCTTTAGAAGCAAATGTACGTCAGTCTTTGCTTTAGTGTCTTTTCAGATTACAGTTTTTCATCCTCCTCCCACACATTCAAAACCACATATCTACAAATGTGATAATTGTGAATACTTGTCATAAACTGAAGGATTAAATTTTCCTTCGTGGATTGAAAAAAAATAATCCTCCTCCTTAAGATAAAGACGCAACAGTTTATTAGTAAGTAACTCAAATGAGCTCAGCCTTAAAAACCTGCAGTAGAAAAAGTAACACACCTGAATGCCTCAATAAGATGAATCAACAAGCAATATATATAATAATAAAACAATCACTATTTTACGCCATAATAACTAATAAATGTATACTTTTACCTGAGGGAAGTGTTCATCTTTTACTTGTAGAGGAATATTATGATTTTTTCTTAAAGTAAAACAGCTGAATTCTTACAGCCAGAGGATGTTTGGCTTTTTGGAAAATCCTTCAAATGTATCGTCACAGAAACATCTATTCTGAGAAATGTCTATTGATGTGCTATTGAGTTAAATGATTACATGTGATATTTTGCGCGCATAATTTTACAATGTTTTGAAAATGACATAACACATCTCCTCATTGGTGAATTAAACACTCCATTTCCATCTTACAAATAACAGATGAACCCTGCTTTTCCAAGACTTATTTCCAAAATGAAAACAAACACATTTGAGCCAATATGGAATTTTTTCTCTGTGGAGTGGTAGTGAAGCCTCAGTGGGGTTTCTGTGTTTTCAGCTGAGGTGCTGCTTCTAATGGTGGTGAAAACCCTGTCAGTATCTACATTTTACTGCTTTGGTTTAGTTTCCTTTTACTTCTGAAGTTGACTTTTCTCCACATGAGTTCGGGTCCTGAGGGAATAGTCGGTCCTCTGTGGAGCCTCTGTAGTCAGCAGACCTCCAGACTTTGTGCTGAGAACCTGTCGGGTACAGACGCCGTGGAGTATGTCAGACCGGACAGCTGGTGAAGCAGTGGGCACCCACACCAGGCTCAGCGCCACAGCCGCTC
>JAPTYQ010000015.1:24359425-24372129 GCA_029814465.1 Ostorhinchus cyanosoma | reverse complement strand
AATGAAGCTACTGACAGGACTAATGAAAACAATCAACAGGTTAAGAAAGAGGTCAAAACAATGCAACCTGTGTCACACACCAGTATTCATTAAAGACATCAATTAAGCACAGACACATTACAAAAAGATACTTACTGGGAATTTTTTTCATAATAGCAGTAAAACCCATGTAAATCAACAGAGAAACTCTATTTTGAAGGATATGCGGTTTTACAAAACAGGCATAAATTGTTATTCAGTTAATGCTAATCCAGTTATTGAATGACATTACTGTTGGCAGTGTTTCCTGTTGCAACGTCTTCTCTCAGCATTTATTATAAGCTTCACTGATAAAACATAAAACCTTTAACTGGTAATGGGTTTTACTGTCACACTATTAAATATTTACCCAATGCGTTATATAGTAAAAATTTGGATGGCAAACTCCTATTTTAAAAAAAAACATCTATTTTAAGAGAAATGTATAATATGCCATTATTGTCACAAAAATATTTTCCTGCGGATGTGGGTTTGAAAGAGCTGGATGTAACCTCAGCTGCTGATACAAGGCCATTCATTTCTAATTGAAGGTATCCTTGACGTGAGAATTTCATCTCCTGTTGCTTTGTTTGTATAATGGTTTTTCACCTCAGGTCTTCAGTGTGCCACCCACACACACTGCATTTTACCCCCTCACTCTCTCTTTTCCTCTTGATCGTCTTCATCCCCTCCCCACTAAATGCACTTACACCTACGCAAAAAAAAAAAAAAACTAAGTATGCACGGACATGACAAGAGGTCTCAACCATCTGCAGAAAATGCACAGATCACTATAGTCTCAGATAAAACAGATGACTCCCTGTGTCAGATCTCAGTCGACCGAGTGAAGCAGCTATCATTGCTCCTCCCTGCAATATCCAGCACTAAAACCAGACGAAGGATCAATGATTTATCAGTGTGTCAGTGTGTTGTTTGCCCGGGGCTGATTCACAAACACAAAGCACACAGCCAGAAAAAGGGAACTCCGCTTGCAAGTGTAGAGTGAAGGTGCACTATGGATGGAATCGCACGCAAGTACAAATTCCCCTCCCCTCTCCCCTGTTGTCTACAATGCAGCACAGAGAAATATAAAACCTTTGTTAAAACAGCGCAGTTATGCCATGTGACACCCAGTTGTTTGTGTCTTGGGATATATTACATGCTTTAAGAAAATAAATCCTTGGTTCTATGATACACTTAGGTGCGTCCTGCTGCTAATATGTTAATGAAGCCCAATGATTCAACCTTAACCTCATCCACTCTTCTAGGATCACACTGTGGACTGCTTTGTGTTTTTGGAAGAGCTTTGCATCTCACTACATTAAAAAAAAAAGCAATAGCAATAGCAAAGATCTTTCAGTTCAGTTTAATCGTTCAATATTTGATCATGAATAGCAAAAATATCTTCAATGGCGACTTTCAAAAAACATCTTCTCCTCTCTTGTTTACATCCTTGTAAACAAAGACACATATGCAGATTATTTAACGGTTAAAGGTTCCAAATTGGCAACTTAAATACCTTAAAGTATCCAAAAAACATACATCGTCCTTGTCCGTGAAACTACACCAATCAAATGTTATGGCTCCAATATGTCAATGTTTGTGCAGTCATGCCTGAATGGGAGCAATCCCCTAGAGCTAGATGGGAAAAAAACAAACCAAAAAAAAAAGAACCATCCAGTACTTAAACTAAAATTGAATTCAGATATCAACATCCGTTTGACCGTGTAGGTTATCACTTCACTCTAACCTTAATCTCTTTCTATCAGTGTGGTCAACGTAATTACATTATTTTTTGCATTTCTTTTTAATATCTATTTGAATATTTAAGTAACCAAATCTATTTATTTCAGAAGAAAAGCATGCTGTGTTCAACTTACCGATAATTTGGTGGTTGCTGTTCCATATGGGAACACAAAGCACAGAGCGGATGTGAAAGTCGGAGAACTGGTCAGCCTAAAAAAAGAAAAGGAATGTAAATTAAGCATCAGCCATTTGCAAAGACAGAGCACTGCATTGTACTCTGAAATACATTGCATTTTTAGGACTACATCTGTTGTGTATATGTATATAATCTGGATGGTTTTTATTACTTTTCTGATTCTTATTTTATATTGCTTTTTGTATTATCTTTATGCATGCACACTTTTTCTTGCACTTTATTCTGTTGCTATTTGACCACTGATTTTCCCCCTATTGTAGGATCAATAACATCTCAACTAATCTAATCTAATTAAATAAGACTGGATGGGAAACTCTCAAATATATTTTACGGCCAATTTGAGTCTTAGTCTTGCAGGATACTTATTCTTAAATGTTGCACGCTTTTCTAATTTATAGCATTACAGTATTATCATCATGAGGTGCTAATAGAAAAGGTTCGAATGTAATGGTAAAGTTGGATTTCTATGTGTTATAACTCTAACGGAACAGACCTCATCAGCTTTACTTATATCGGTCCTTAGAGTCATTACAATCAAATGGCATTTATTAAAGATCACAGTTTAATTTATTGAAATGTGTATTGTTATGCAAACATGTTGATATGAGCTCAAGGTCAGTCATCCTAAAATCATTTCCCAGTGACCGTGATATTAAAATGTGAAAGAGCTACAACGCCAGGGCCTCCACACCACCCAGTCGAAATGAATATTGGGTAAAACCACATTACAAAGGATCTCAGTTAGCAGAGGCACATTGTATTCCACACTGGTTGTTTTTTTATTGTTAGCTGCGATCATTTCTCCGGATAAAATCCCAGTGATGTCATTTCTGAAAGGTGTGCGATTGAGTGGTTACCTCAGCATCAAAGCGAGGATCCTGATAGGCATCACTAATGTTCACGGGCAGGCCTGTGGACGCCACCAGCTCTGCAATGCTGTTGTTAATGAGCCAGTCTGAGTATGATGATTTCTCCATACTGTCTTTGAAACTAGGGTCAGAAAACAAGAGGAGGATTTGAGAAAAGAAACAGCAGACTTAGGAAATGTGTTTTTTTTTTTTCTCAGGAGATGCTTGACTGGAAAATATTTCTCCTCAGTCCACTCCTTTAGGTGGTAACTGGTATCAGGAAAATAAAAAAAAAACATTTGCATTATATTTCAGTAAAAAAAAGGTTGTATTCTCTTTATACTGTAACTATGACATTGTAAAATTCCAAGTTTCTGTCTCCTTGTGGACAGTCTTTTATGTTGAATAGCATTTAATGAACTTTCATACTCTAGATTTCAGTGAGCTTCTTCTGCAGCCCATAAAGTAATGAAAAATTAATTGTGTGACTGTCTTCTTCATTGCCACACGCCCCCACACTCTGCCACAGAAACACCTGCATCCCTGCTCAAACTTCTCATTCATATTTATTGCAGTCACTGACTTTTTTTTTTTTTTTTATATCATATGCAACAAGGTAAATGTTCAGAATGGTACGTTTTGTCTTTCAAGATTAGAATAAGGACAGACACTGGTGTCAGATCTACTGAATCGCTTTGATCCAGTGAAATGGTTGTATGTGGATGTGAAGCCCATTGTGTAACAGGGAATAAACCTCATGGGTGAAATGGCATGAAGCCTTACCTCCTTTTTCTTTCCTTCTCTGTTTTTCTCTTTATTCTTTGTCTCATGTCGGTCATTTAGTTGCCACAGACACACTAGCAGAACTGTACACTAGCTCAACATTATCCTCCCCATGGGGGCGGCTGGGGATTCAGAAGCACATTAGAAATCCTACAGTTCGCTCGCCTTTTGACACCAAATTTATTCACTTAATTACACACATAAATCTTACACAGGAGGCCTTGTTATTCAGATGTGAACCTTTAGAAAGATTAGTGTCATCCCGCAAATACTGTAATTCTATCATTTCAGCTTGAATTGAAATTTTACATTGTCTTTTTTTTTTTTTACTTGAAATCTCAAACTCTGTGTTTGAATCAATCCAATCAAAATCAAAATGACCTTAAATTCCTTGAGGAAACTAAATTGTATAGCACTTTTTGTCAGTTTATTCAGTATGTGATGCTACACATTTCAAGAGTGACCGTGTTCAGTCTAAAGGAATGACTTATGACTGCATTTACTTCACACTTCTTGGTATGTTTTGTGATCTTTTCAGAAAAACTGGTTATAGCTACTGTCTTGAAGTGACTATATCAGTCATGGCAAGTGCAGGACATGGGGTATAATTTGTCTCCCTTTAAGCGTTGGTATTCATCCATAAACATCCCACACAATATTAAGCCTCCCTTTCTTCACTCAGCCATCCCTAGCAGAGGAGAGAAGTAGCAAACCCAATTAGGTAGGGCTCCTACAGTATGCCTTCTATTCAGAATCAGCATATTACTCCCACAGCAATACACAATTTTATAGTTTTAATGATTTCTGTATTTTTTGGCCTTGATGGAGCCATTTCAGACACCAACAATGCTCTGTGCGAAATGTACAAATACTGTGGTGCAATACACTAATGAAGGTGAGAATAAGACTGTTTAGTGAAAAGGCTATTGGCATGAGTGAAAAAAGTAGAAGCCAAAGCCAGGTACGTTTTTCATTAGGTCAGATGTTATGGAGGAGCTGTATCTGTTGCAAATTTGGAGTAAAATTTGGCACTCTACACTCCACATGGGTAAAGCACAGCCTGAAAGCCAAAGCTGGCCTCGATCATCTCATACAGTCTGCAGCGTTCCTTAAAGGAAAACAAAACAAGCCCCCAAAAACAATAAAAGGCAATGTTGTGTTAATGAGTCTGAAGGAAAATGAGCATTACAAACATAATTCAGCATTATGGGCTTCATTCACACAGCACAGGCCCAAATATGTGATTAAATTCTGCATACAAACATTACATGCTCAAAAACAGGATTCACTGATGCTTTTGTTGCCTGAATTTGTTCGTATTCTGGAAAAAAATAAAATAAAATTTAGACCATGCATATCCACAAGTGATAAAGGTCTGGCTGATAAAGGTAAGCACACATTTTGTAGCTAAAATGAACAACTCATTATAACTGATTACTTCTCATCCTCATCAATTATTGTCATAATGAAATTATTCAACTATAACAAATACAATTTAACCTTTTTATGTGAGTGATTCCTTTGTGCTTTTGGAAGTGGAGAGTGGCGATATTGGAATTATTGCACTTTCATTTATTTTACATTACATTATTACATTTACAATACATTATTTTACATTGTAAGATATTTTGAAGATGTTTCTTTTTTCTTCATTTATTTTGCATTTCATCACCTTGAGCCATAAACAAAAATACCAAACACTTAATAACTGTAATTTTTTAGCCCTTTAAATGGCATGATTGTAATGTAAACAAACCACATATTTTATGCAAAAAAAATGCACCAAAAACTTTTTTTTCCCAGTATAATACATAGAAATTGTAATATTTTTTTTGTTGTAGCCTGGCATACATTAGTGAATAGCAGCCATATTGGTTAATATGTATTGTTATTTTTTGTGGTAGGTAAATGTTCAATGGTCACTTGAGTGCTAGTGTAGTGATTTTCCATTGTTTACAATGTGCTGATTTTAGTGGCTGGGACTGAATTTCAAAACTCATGCAAAAATGAACAAGTTTTGGATTTTGACCTGATACAAATTGTGAAAAATAATATGACCTTTTATAACACGAAGTGCAAAGTGTGCATAATACGCTCACCTGGATACCAGAAGGTTATCTTCACCACTTTCTCCCTGATAAACCTTAGAGCAAAGGTATTTCCTTATATAGAGAAGTAGGTGCATGGCAATAAGCTGATTCCACATACCACTCAGTGCTTCACTAATACATGCACAGAGGTAAGCCAGTGCACACATGTCATGAATGCTACAGTCATTTTGCAGGGGCACTTTGTACACAAGGTAAGAACAATTCTCTGCACGTATCAGTGAATTAAGCCCAATGTGTAGGTTCTGATTAACTGCCCAGTGTGTAACCCTTTATCCAGGTCAGTGTAGTGGAAAAACTGATGTCCACCACAGCTTTATACATACCTACTTTCAGTGTCTGCACTACACTTTGGTGACAGGAGCTCAAATGACTTGGTGAACTTCACCACCTGAAAGATGTGAAAGGTTAAAAAAAAAATCACTACAGTTCAATACAGGAAAGATTGCAAACAGTATTTCCTTCTAACACAAAAAGACAGACAGAACAGACACATGCACGTGGACAAATATACAGACAGATAGACACATACACAGCAGGACAGCAGAGAGAAAAACAGTACCGGTGACTCAATGTCCTCCAGCAACTGAACAGAGCAGCGCTCGCACTTTAGTAATGTCTGGGCACGGTGCATGATCTTCCTGACAATCTTCTCCAGGTCAGTCTGTTCTTCAAACAGGTCATTGACTACCTCTAAGAGTGCCTGAACAGCAGCAATAGAAAAAAGATATCACTGGCATTATTCCCCACAATATGAACCACAAACTGCTGTAAATCCCATTTATTAAAAAAATCTGTCAGGGCATACTAGTGAAGACCCTTTAAATAAAGATATTTTGCCTTGCTCAGCTGTTAAAGCATTATTATTATCCTTACACCATAAACCAACAGGACGATACTACATGAGTAATTCCCCCAATAAAAATAAATTAGGCTTTTTATCTAAGGCACTGCCAATACAATTTCATATACAAGCACATAAAAATCATATGGTGTAAAGGAAGCTCTCCTAATTTCTAGCCTCCATTCACTGATCTGACGTGTCCTCATTATGTTTCTCCCATCACTGATCAATGTATGATATGAATTAGTGCATCTCCTAACATTCCCTTGGAGCTTTACATCATGGACCAGGCCTCCATGTTGATCGCGGCCCATCCCCCCCTCCACAGATGCAGAGAAAGCGTCCATGCGGGGCCTGGTGCATGCTGCTCTGTGATCCCTACTGCAGTGGCAGCAAGTGGGCTGTTGCTGATCAATACTCAGCCTCAATGTCAGCATGGGGGGGTGGGGGGTGGGTAGTGCTGATCCTAAGGATGGGGGTGTTATTATCCCAGTTGGCCCCTGAGCCCTTACCCGACTCCTGTCATACTCCTTCCTTGAGGCAGCAAAGAGTTGGGCGTTGGAGATCGCAATACCACAGAAAGGCAGGTACATCTGCAGCACCTGTAAACATATAGAAGACATTTTTAACATACATTTGATACCTTTACCTCTTTTCAGAGGTACATTACATTACAACTCAGTAATATGATAATAATGGAGTAATTTTAAGTAAAACAAGGTAATTAATCAAAGTAACTGCATAACAGTCTGTTACTAACAGGCGTCATTTCTAGGTAATGTTGACTGGACTTTATGTAACAAGCAGGGTACTAAAAGACCAAAAGCATCTTAAACTTAAATTAATAAAGAATTTTACTGTCATATTCACTATTTTTCACCATATAACACTGTACAAATTATGTTTCATGCTATGACTTACATTCACTTCATTGTAACATTAGATTAAACTAAACATAAAATGACATAATCTGGAAAGAGTTCTGGTAATTTCTTGCTAATAACATCAGTCAGGTGTGCAAAATCATCTCATTGTTTCTCTTTCATTTCACGGTGATGAAACCCTCATATGGCCATATATACCCCCTGCTAATACCTAATTATGATTTTATTGGTATTTCCCATTATTACCATGTTATCACTGAGTAGTGAAGTAAAATACCTTTTTGTACTGCAATCGTATTGTTGTAATTAATAAAAGTTAGAAAACAACCAACATTGTGTCAGTTAAATTTTCAGCTTAACTTTAGAATTCATAAAAAACAAATGGCCTTTCAATGGCATCATTACTTGCTGGAACAAATAAATCAATTCAACTGACATTTTACCATTTGACTGAATAGTCTGACTTGCTGTGCCTCAGGCTGATAATGTAAATTTCTTATTTCACTCATATTTTCTTTACATAAATAATGTAATCACTTGGTGTAGCCTGATGACTATGGTTAATGTGCATTGGGGAAATCTAATTAACATCTGAGTCTGGAATTGAACCACTTTTCTGTCTTTTCTAACAATGGTGACTCATAAAGCACCTTTGTAAGCACATTATAGTGCTACAGGAGAGGCTGCAACTGTATGCAAATAAAACAGCTGTGAGGAAAAACATCTATTTGGATACTATACAATTTCAAATACCTTAAAATATGCCATTATCTGAAAAGCACTGATGTCCTGTAACATGTGATCAATAGATTTGAGTTGGTATGCTTCCTTACTCTGTCTCTTTGTTTAGTTTATCTATCTTTAGCATCTGGCTGCTGTGTAAACAACACAATCAGTACAACAAACCTACTAATATTTGCCAGCCTTCAGTCTGACCTGAGGCTACGGACTCTACGACAATGTATGAATGGGAAGTTACTCAGCTGTGGCTGCTGATAGAGGGATATCATTCAGCTTTTAAGAAACATAATGTATCGCACATTCATCAGCCATGAAACAACAAGTCTGGAACAAAACCTGTAACACTGCTCACATGTGAGGCTTGTACCTGCATACTCAAAGAATCTTTTTTAAGTCCTCAGGTTTACATTCTGAGGTCTGGGCCGTGTGACATTGTCTGATGATGGATTTTTGTTTGACAGAAACACAAAAACATGACTTAAAATACACTAATATTCCAGTATAATACCATCCTGAGATTGTTCGGCGTTCTTAAAAGCTGATTATGTAATCACTTGACAACTTCACACCTCTAATTGCTGGGTTCATGATAATTGTGGGCCTAAAAAAATGACATCCCTGGAAAGGTTAATTAACCCTGCTACAATTCCTCCTTAAAATCAGACAACATTTACTGCATTTTCTCTGCATATGTTTCATTTCTTGCAGGGAATAAGTGCTATATATACTGTATGTCAGTAACAATTAGCAAAACAATGAAGCAATGCATTATGCAATCATTCATTTTATAAATCAGGTCAAAAATCCTTGGTAACCTCTAAATAATATCTTAAAAAGAGATGTATGAGGACAGGAAAGTGTAAGTACACCATTGTTTTATGTGTAGGGTTAAGTATGACAATGGAAATAAGCTACATGTCATTTTAATACATTATTTTAGTGTTTACTGAAGAATCTATCAATTAATTATTTTCCAGCAAGCCAATAAATGATCTCAAACTTATGGGATTTCCACTTTAATGCAAACATTTATGTATACCATGCCAACTGTAAACAAGTAACATACTATTTCACATTTGTCTTTACATTCAGCGGGAACATAGACCCTGTGTATGATCTAAATTAGCTATGTAAGAATGTAAGAAGCACAAAAGTAGATTTCTTCCAAAACTTTGCTGTTTTTTCACAGTTTATACACTGGTTTGGGATGTCTGTGTTGATGTTTTGCAACATACTTGTGCATTTTAATTCACTTAAACCCAATCAATCCACCCCATCGACCAACATTCCTCTGATCTAGTATGTCACACTGATATGACTATTATGACACTGTTTAGCATTATGCAAAGTACAAATTAAGTCACAAAATTAAAAACATTTCTAATCATAATGTGATATGAAATATCATTCTGTCATGCTGATGACTGAATTAACTTTGTGTCTTTCATTATACATAATCAAGAACATAATTGTTTTCAGTGCTAGAAGACAGATGATGCTAAGCAAAAAGCTTAAAGTGCATAATGCTATTTCAGCTGTCCTATGGAATTCTCTGGTGAAGATTTTCCTGAAAGGCAGTAGCCATCAATAGCCCCAGCAGGAGCAGATTCATTAGTAAGCAGGACTTTGGGGATCTGGCTATGGATCTGCCTGTGGACCTAGCAGGCAAACCCAACAAAAGCACTGCTCTCTAATTACATTCTGTCAGGCAGGCCATTATACAAGGTTGCATTACAAACAAGATGTTTTTGCCTTTGGACTGAGCAGTAAAGAGTGGTTTAATAATAAAACTGAGTGCCCAAAACATGAGGCACAGTCAGTTCCTTTAACCTCAGCGACTTCCTGTCCTACATGTGGAATTTAATATAAGGCAATTTAAGTGAAATTACAAACCAAACACTTTGTTTCTTCATTTACAGTGTGAATGAAAACTACTAGATTATGCACATGTGTTAAGGCAAAGCTTTTGTTTTGCCAAGATTTGTTATAAGGAATAAAAATCCAGCTCTCAATTTTCTTTCTTCTTCACAGCTTGTGCACATAGCAGTTTTGCAAATACACTTGGTAATGATTGCTTCTTTTGGAAGTGAAATCAAATATTTATACAACAGGAATCTACACCTCAGCTAATTTTACAAAGTCAGCCACTGCTATTTCATTACAATAAAAACAGTGCATATAATTTTTGAATATAATATTACATAATTATCAACACAGTAGTTATCAACTGGAAATGTGTGATCCTGGTTCCTCTCTCACATTTTTAACCACCTTCAGATTTACAAATAAAAATAAGAGCTCAATGATGTTAGATGTTTTTGTAGCTGCTTTTAAATTATGCTAATAAAGGACAACTAATAAACCTGATGTCAGACCTCACATAGTGCACACATACTTGAAATTTTGTATACATCAGATACAAGTAGATGTTAAATCAATGCAGTATCATGATGGATTAAATATGTAAAAATGGACTAATCATTAGATGAATCTGTGACTTTTTGAAGACACAAAACCTACAAAGAAGTGTATTTTATGTATCCAGAGGAATTGGAATAATGGCTTAAAAGCAAAGTAACAAAGACTATGCGTTTGTTCTGTGTCAATAATTTGTGACAATGAAGTTCTAAAATTCATTGTCTAACATGCCAGTTGAGACACCACTGTAAATATAGGTCTCACTTTCCTAAAATATGAGGTTATAACTGAATCCATTCATGAGAGCATCAGCAACATTGACATAAAACTGCTATTTACATGGTTGATTTTTCTGTGTGCTGTGAGATATCATACTCAATTGATAGCTCCCAAAGTACAGTTATAGACGCTCTTCTATTTCTCACTTGAAGTGCTTTTTACAATTGTAAACTGTAAACACTGGCTCACACTCACACCCTGGTGTTATGTTTAAACATGTAAGAATAAAACAGAAAAAGAAACAAAGGGCCAGTGTTGAAGACTCCTCAGTCATTTAACCTGCAAAAGGGGTCAATCCCTTAATCACCACATCATCCTCTTCTATCTGCTCTCTCTTTTGTGATTCTTGGCAGCCAAGTTTCCCTCTATTGAGCTTTAAGTTTCTTTAAAAAAAATTTTAAAATTGAACACCAACAAGCATAGACGATACAATCTCATCAACTTGGATGTTGGCCTCATAGTTGCACTTTTTCCCCCTTCTCTTTATCCAGATTCAAGCCGATTCTCATGATATTTCGCTGATATGTGAAGAACTTTGTAGGGAACCAGTTTGGTATGATGCACTGTGTAAATTTGATTTGATCTGATATCCTTCAAGAATGTATTAAAAACATGTGGCTCCAAGCAGAAATTGTGTTCGCTCCTCTTTCATTGTAGATTTACATTGGGAAATTGTGTGAAAATGGTTATTACAGCATACCTTCGAGCCAATTTGACAAGGAGTTTGGCAGCCAGAGGGAACAAAGCAGTGAGGAGAGGATGCTATTTGACAATCGTCTCACACAGACGTTAAACTATTTTGGCAGATGGAACCTACACGGTATAACATACATTTGTTTGAGAGAAAATTACTGAATAATACATTTCATGTAAAAATACCATGAAAGTATGGCACATAAAGGGAAGCTAAATCAATAGAATAATGCAGTATGTAGAGACTGCATGATGAGGTGAGCTTATACTGTTAAATTAAGTCAATAGCTATATTTCTCTTCAGAAGATAATGAGACAATGCAATTATACATGGGTAGAACCATTATCTAAGCTCCCCAAAGGATTCCAATCCTGCAGGATATCAACACAACACAATTAAGGCAGCGTGGGATTTAAAGCCAGCTATATAATGTGTTTAAGCATCCTATAAGGTTTCACTCTGTATTGAACAGCCTTTGTTTTTAATAAAGGTAGGCTACACTAATATCACTAGCTAATGACATTTGCCATTGCAGTATCATTTAATGGCTTGAAAAGTGTGATACATTTTCTTTTTCCAAGGTCTTCCATAAAAGCAGAGCTGCAGCTGTGCCGTGCAGGGAGCTTACTGTGTTCTCTGATGCTAACATTGCATTTCATTACTAATTCAGCTGTAGCCATCCTGAGCATTAGTGTGATGTTAATGCAATGTGAAACATACTGAAAATGTGGGAAAGAAAAAATGATTCATAATCTGCATCTATTACAAACAATAGATGGAGTGTAGAGTTATAATTTTGACAGTGGTAGAGCTCCAATAGAGAGAAGAAGCTATACAAGAAAAATCGTCATTTACTACATTAAAATCTAATTCAAAAATAAAAGCACAGCTCGCGTTGCGCTCAGATGTTTTATCTTTTATAGCCTTGAGGGGTAAGGGAGTGAGTGTATTGGCTTGTCGCTGCCTTTTTGCTTCAACAATTGAAGTGTGTTGACAGACTACATACATGTTTCTGATGCCTATTTGATGACAGATAAAATTTAAATGAACAATTATTTTGAAATAGGAGAATCTGTATCATGGATAAAAATAATATCCCTACCTACTGTTCTGATGTATTATATTTTCATAGTCTGTTCATATGG
>JAPTYQ010000015.1:24346808-24358433 GCA_029814465.1 Ostorhinchus cyanosoma | reverse complement strand
TAGATTAGATTAGATTAGATTAGATTAGATTAGATTAGATTAGATTAGATTAGATTAGATTAGATTAGATTAGATAATTGTAAATTGTTGCTTTTTTGTCTTTAAGGTCACTTTAACATACAGTTAAGTAAAACAAGTATTAATACGTTATTGTTTGAGCTCATGTTTGCATATTCAGATGTTTAACAAACATTTTATCATTTTAATTGTGTTCAATGCTTGACCTCTATTTTTATGAAATACTCATAACCGGAATCATCACTGTTTAAAAAATGTATAGATGTGTAGGGGAAAAAAATATATATAAATGACAAATAATCATCAGAACTGAAATCCAGCTTAATATCTACTTTATCATGATAGTTATTAATGCCAACTCAGATGTTAGTTTATCTGAAAACATTTTAGACCATATAGTCCAACAATAAACAAAACGTATACTCCAATTTTAGTATAAATACAACCAATGCACAAACATTTGAATTATCAGTAGGTTACTTTACTACTCTGTCAATGATGACTACTTTGAACAGACTGTAGAATGATGTCACTAATTAATAAGAATCAAGAAATCAACAAAAGTATGTAATAAATGTCCCTTAAAGTAACTTGCTAATGATAGAGTTCCAATTTAGACATGCAAAGCAACAGTGTGATATTTTGTCAAACTTTCCAAAGGTAACACAATCCACCTACTCTAAAGCTCTTTAAATAGCATATTTGTTCAACTCACACAAACACAAAAGTGAAAAAATAACAGCTTGGAGTTAACAGATTATTGTGCCAGACTATTTGTGATATCTCAGCTACTCTTCACCAAGTTACTAATTCCAGGAAAAAAAAAAAGACAACAACTTAATTATTGGATTAGAAATGCAAATCAAATATGTTCATTATGAATCAACAGGAAACTCTGGAACTCAGAACTTGTGTTCAACAAAACACAATCTATTTCAGATCACAACCTTAAATCTCAACCCACATCTTGGCCAATCCAGTAATAAAATAAAAAATAGATCAGTCTGATTCTTAGGCCACAGAAATGATCCCCTTACCCAAAGAAACAGCCAAGAATGAATGAAATGTTCCATAATACACTCTGTACTACTGTGTCTATATGATATTTTTAGTAATAGTAGAAGGACAATGAACTTACCCTTTTTCAATCTTGTTTTTTGTATTACTGGTGTAGTGTAAACTCTTGGGTGCGATAACAGTAACAGTAATGAAAATGTCATCCCCATAGTCCTGTTTGCATGTGAACCATCAGCACCACAGCACGTTGCCTAACACTGAGTGCCATCAATGAATCACACATTTACAATCATTTCAGTCCTTTCCATTGAACTGTACAACAGAATGTGATATTATTAACAAGGCTGAGTCTACAGCCACATTATAAGCTGTGTAAAGCTGTGACACAGATACTGCTGTGCTGACTGTGCTACTACTGTGTGCAGTCTTCACATAAATAACCGTAATAATGAAATTACCTTTTCATCATCTTCAGTGAAGAGTTCTCCACTTGAAGTCTTGTTGATGGCCTGAGCTACTCCAATGATCTCTCCATCACTGTTGCGAATGGGCATGCACAAAAGTGACTTGGTTTTGTACCCTGTCAGCTTGTCAATTTCATCACTGAACCGACGATCCTGCAATCCACAGGGACAGTACAAAACAAAAACACAATGTAAGCCCTTATTGCAAAAATGCACTATCCCCTTCTTATTTTCCGATGACAGTGCAATAAAATGTATAACTTATCAAGAGTCCTGCTGGCCAAAAAAAAAAAAAAAATCACATCATCACAGAGTTTACAACAAAACTCTAACATGGTTTTAGGTTTTGTTTATGAAATGATGTCTTGAACCATGATCTCATCTAACTGTAAGAATTACACTCTACATCTGTAGTTTGTGTTAGAAATATACTTTTATAAAGTTGGAAAGTATTTGATGTCATTTCAATGCTTACTTTTGTCTAATCATCACAATCACAGATCCATTATGGAACTGCAATAACTGTGGGAATGAAACAGGACTTTTAAAGGGTTCATTCGTATTTTTCTCAGTGATGCTGTTTCTGCATCCCTGGCATGGGGAGCTGACTGTTGGTTTTCATGGATCTAGCTTTGTTAAACATTTTCATTAATGGACAATTAAGTGTGACTGAAGACATAACAGTGTGATCTGTGACCCTGTCTCTCCTTCTCTCGCTCTCTGTGACTCATACAAAATGCACGCTTCCGTGCACTAAGAGAAGCAGGCACCTGATAAGCGTCAGGAATGTTCACTGTCTCTCCGTGTTCAGCCACATATCCAATGATTCCTTTCCCCCACGGCACTTGAACTTCATCTGAATTCATTGAGGGTAAAACTGTGGTACCTGCGTGCACATCAAAGAATTTGGACACTAGTGTCTTCTTGTTTCCCGTGCCCTCCACTAAAAACAGGGAGCACCGGTCTGCATCCACCATAATACAAACAAACACCAGAATTTTGTAGCTGAGACTCGTTAAATCCAAGTCGTTAGATATGTCTTTGACCAGTTCCAGGAAAAACTCTCTTTCGTTGTGTTCTTTGAGGTAATATTTAAAATCCACGGCTGTGGACGGGTACTGGGGGATGTTGACTCTGGACTCCAGCAGTGCGCTCAGGATGTGCGCAGTGGTCGGGGGCAGAGAGCTCGCCTTCCTCAGCAGAGCTCTCCTCCTCATGCTCGTCAGCGGCTCCTGGGCCCTGGAGTTGACATATTCATCGTATGTCCTGTTGACATTAACGGCCTTGGATCTCGCAAAAGTTTTGCGGAGCTCCTTCTGCGAGGCTCTCCGTTGCAGCCCATCACATTTGCTCGCCCAGCTGTCCTTACACGCGTTGCTCTTCTCTTCTCTTGGTTCGGCGGGAGCTGCAGCCGCCGGACTTTTACTCGCCTGGTGATTCTTGAGCCATTTCTCCACCATGCTATAATTTCCCTTTCTGTTCAAATAGTCCTCAAATAAGTCAGGATGCGAGTCCAGAAAACTTTCCACGTCAGAAAACACCATATTTGGCACTGCCATGTCTCTTCTTCAGATGGTCCTCAGTGAACCAAATCCATGAAGTCGCGCAGAGAAATATCATCTATGATGCTTTACTGGGGATTAAAGTAGATAATCATTTGAATACCACAACTTCCAAGATGCATTATGCTGGGAACACCCTTCAAGCTCTGGCTCCAATTCCAGTTCCCACTCTGTGAAGAGGATGGAGACTCCCTTTGCGCACCAACATATTCCTCCACAGCATCCTCGCACCGTTGACTTGGTAAAAGAACATGAAAGAAAATTTAGAAAAAGCAATGTGGAAGCACATCCAGCCTCGAGTGGGCTGTCACAATCACTGGGAATCTCACAGAGAGACACTACCGAGCATCACTGTCGTATGGGTCTTCTTGTGTGCAAATGACGCTGGCTGTGGTTGGCTCGGTCCCGCTGACGCTCGCCTCGTCACACAGACAGGATCTCAGGGTTGTTTCAGCAGTCAGCCTTCTGGCCGTTTGAACCGGGTGCCCTCCTCACAGAGAGACGAAAAAAGAGGATGATTATGATGCTTACAATGGTTGCTCCAGTAAATCCACCGAAATATGCATAAAATACACATTGTGATCCAAGCAGTGTAAACAGGTGGAAATGTTTACATGTGAAAATGTTTATTATTATTAGGATACTTTTAGAAAGAATCAAGTTCAGATTAAGAAGCTCCCTTATTACACAATGTTTTGCTTATATTTAAATAGTATTATGCTCGAGCGGCCTCAGACGTGATGGATTCTGACAAGGCTTCTGTTATGGTGTAGGTGATTGACTAATGTAGTCAAAGTGAAACACCGAGGCCTGAAGAAAAATGTATATTTAATAGCATAATAAATGGCCCTGCTGCAAATAGGGTAGGTATTTCATAACCTCCAAACTCTGACAAATCTGAAATCTGCAGTGACAGATAACTAACTTAATTATGTAACATTTTAGAGGCAGGAGGAAGATGCAAGAAATTCCTTCATCCAATAATTATTGACTGGGTGCAGATGTGCTAGTTGAACGCTAGAGGGGGCTATACTCTAAAATTTGGAAAAGACATTCCATTGATCTGACTAAAATGGTGTACAGTAACTCGTGATCTCCTGGTAACTTCAAATTCTTTTTCCACATTTCATTTGATTATCTATCTTAGTGGGTTAACTTAAAAACAAAAAGATGAACCTTGAGCTGAACACTGACTGCCCAGCTGCAAGTAACACCTAATATTAAAGTGGCAAAGGTCACACAGCATCCAAAATCTTAAATAAAACAATGCAGGCTTAACATTTAAGGTTCATAACTTCCTTTAATGGAAGATGCTAACGTCTTCAAATATTACAAGGATATGCTCTCACAATACTAATTACAAATGGATCAGTCATGCAATCTTCCAAAAAATGTGTTCTATCTCCAAATCAAGTCATATCTGTGATCTAGCTAAACAAAATTTGTTACCTATGCTTTACCTTGAAATTTTTTAAATGCTACTCTACGGTGGCTCACAGTTTTACCTGTAAGACACAGCATACTAAGCAGAACATGCTCAAATTAAACACACTAGACGATGTTTAATGTCTTGTTTTAAATTTAAAAATTACTCAATAAAAGAATGTTGATGCAGTGTCAAAGAAAAAAAGGCACAATCTGAAAAAAGACTATAATTAAAACAAGAAACGATAGACAAAATACAGGATGACAATTGTTGCAAACATATCACACAGCTTTCAGTCTGTACATTCTGAACATACATTATATTGTTCAATAACTTAAGTAGAAAAATACAGTCAAACTAGTGGATATAAATTTACTCATCTAAAAATGAGGATCGTATCAGAAACAGAGGTACAGCTGTGATAAATATGGCAATTTATCATTCCAGTACTAATGTTACCATCCTGCATAATTTTGATAAAACAGATGAGTCTAAGCATGAGAGGTTTGAGATTGCATGTGTTTTTAGCTGATGAAGAGTCCTTCAGGAAGTTGCTGACTTTAGATATGCAACCAGATCAGCTCGTTCGTTCTTCTTCTTAATACCAGCGAAGATCATCTTTGTTCCTGGAATGTACTTCTTTGGATTTTCCAAGTAAATCATGAGGGTGTCGTCATCCCAGGTGATGCCTATAATTTGGGGAAACAGTGAAAAAGAATAGTTTCAAGCATATTGCATGGTTTCTTGGATATTTTCATTATTGTAGCTACACAGGTGGAATATTTTACCTTTGCTTTTGTTGGCATCAGTGTAGCTGTAGCCTTCTGCCTGGCCTGTTTTGCGTCCAAACAGACCCCAAAGGTTAGGTCCAACCTTATGCTTTCCACCCTGTTCCACAGTATGGCACTGGGCACACTTCTGCACAAATGCCTTCTTTCCTTTGACAATATCTACAGGCATACTGTCTATAAAGAAAAATAAAACAGGTACAAGGTTAATATTTTTAAAAATCACCAAAATATCTTATGTTTTTTTTTAATAATTAGCCTGATTTGGTATTGATACTGGCAATACTATCCCAGAAAGCCAAAGGGGTGGAGTAACTTGCTATTAATAAAGTACCTCTATTTTTTTTATTTATTTTTTTACTATCTAAAGTTCCAGAGAATAGTAGAAACCTATTAAGAACCAATATTGAACAGATTAAGATGAAAACACACCGGTTACAAAATGTATCAGTAGGTTATTACATAAAATTACGTGTTACACAACACAAAAAGGTGAAGAAAATGCCTTTACAGCCATAAAAACCCAAGGGCGGCGCATTGAACATGTAACTTAACGTTAAATAGGATAAAATATAAGTAGAATAAAGGCATGACTCGAACCTTCTGTTCAAGCTAGTCTATTCCCATGAAACAGAAATCACCAGCGGAAGGAAAGTTACACCACGTTTCGTAATACAAATCATTCATCGTAAAATCACACGGAAAAACGAGGAAAACACACACATACCATTTTATCTATGGAGAACAAAAGTCTTACCTTTTATAAATGTACTCAATCGAACTGCGAAGATTCAACTTTATCGGCTTTTGTCCTCGTGCCGGCTTTTTCCACACCAACGTGGTTTCTTCCCGTTAAGTGACTGTGTGTGACGTCATCAGTCAGCTGACCGGTTTCATCAGGCACGTTACGACACTTGAATAGAAATGTCCGTTATGACACATCGGTTGAAGTGCAACATTCTTACAGCATTAGCATGATAATACCTCTAATGCCGAGCTTTACGGTATCATATTTACAGGTAATATTACAATTCTATTAACATGACAAAGATGGCAGTCGAAAGGATAAAAACGTGGTTTAAGGTTTTGGCGATCTGAACACTTTCTCCCTTAATTTTCTTCAATCAAAAAGGCTCAATAAAACCACATTATTATGGTTGCTTATACGAATTTATGTTTTCTCCCTTTCCTATATCACAATATATAACATATATATATATGCTAGGATTTTCTCTAAGTTTGGGGACTAAGTTTGTGGACATAAACTAAAACCATAACTCTGGATCATAATTATATACATATCTGTCAGCATAACCATGGAGAGGCTTGAACAGATAAGAAATGATCAAAGTCTCACATAGATCTTAGTTTTGATACTCTCCACTTTGATTTTACATTGATTAACCTCATGCTAGAGACAACCCCGTATATGTTCACCTGCATTTTCATCAACACACATTCATTTTGTTTGTTTTATTAAAGCTTAAATAAAATATTGGGTGTCTTATTACAACTAGATAACACGATATTATTCTTGCTCCTGGAATAGAGGTCATGGATGTTTTTAATTGTTTTAAGATCAAATTTATGTTAAACTGAACCAAATTTTCATGTTGTCTGCCTTTCCCCATACTGCCCACGCTCAACCATCTTTGTTTCTATTTTTAAAAACATGCATGTGAAGTGTATGACATGTGAAAAATTAGCCTACTAACAATAATTTTGGGGGCAAAGTAAGGTTTAAGTTGGAATATACTCAAAAGGTCTACAAACTTCATGCTGGGTATGTTAGTCATAAAATGTGACACCCTGCCTTTTAGTGACAGACACTGACAGATGAGAGGGGTTTATTTATGGTTACCTCTGGTTACTGAGACTTTACTTTTAGGCAACGAGCATTCTCCATAAACTCCTCTGTGTTTGAAGAAGCCCACTGGTGTCACATTTCCACCCAGGATTGGTTTCCAGTATACCGGTCGTGGAAAACCATACTCTAAAAATCATCAAACCAAAACACATGTCATTAAGCCACTTAATTAATTTACTTGGCCTATATAAAAGTCAAAAACATCAGCACATTCTTGTAAAGTCTGGAGGCTTTGTCAAGTGATGGGCAATCAATTCATATCAATTTGCACAATAAAAGCACTAGAGAAACTACGGAACAGTTCATGTTCTACTACATTATGTTGCTGCTACTGGTGGGTGTATTAAGTAGGCTATACCTCCCTCTATAGGCTAAAACAGGGGTGTCAAACTCATTTTAGTTCAGGGGTCACATTCAAGTGGACCGGACCAGCAAAATAATAACAGTGAAAAAAGTAAAAGTACATTATGATAATGTTTACATCTACAAAGTTTCCTTAAAAATCTAAATAAAATGTGAACTACTGGAAATGTCTAAAGAAAAGTATGTGCAATTTTGATAATATTATGCCTAAGTTTATCAGTTTATCATTTACAGTTACATTACAATTGCAAATACACAAAACATTTAATAACAGGAAGAATATTGGTAAAATTGCACATACATCTCTTAAGACATTCCAGGTTGTTCAAGATTTTTGTAGAAGGATAGTTTGTTAATGTAAACACTGTCATGTAACTTTATTTACACTAAAACAAAAAGAAAATGTGTGGTTGTCATTTATAGGTTAATATGATAACATTTTACTGGTCTGTGTGCATCTGTATCTGTATGTGGAACCTGAATTAAAATTATTTTGACACCATTCATATCTTTATTCTAATTTTTGCATTTCACAAATTCATCCCATGGGCTGGATTAGACTCTTAAGCGGGCCGCATGTTTGACACATGTAGAATAAAAAGTAAGTAAAACCACTGAGATATGGATTTACATTTAGGACAGAAGAAGAGAGTGTATAAAAATTATGATGATCTTCTTATATGTATATGTTTTGTACTTAACGGCACAGAACAGATAGTGATTGTTTCTTACTTGAAAACCATTAACCTGTACCCAACAAATAAACTAGCTATTCTTCTAACACAATTAGCATTAGCTAACCTATATTTGAAATCGTAGGACTAAACAGCAAATATAGTGACCGATTTTTTTATTCCATCAAAAAGCTCGCCTTTCTGTTTATTGAATTGCTTAAGCTGTTTTCATATTGCTGCTTTTATCTCATTTTTGTCGTTTATCAGTTTTCCATAATAGCATAACATTAATTCTTCCAACGTTTAATCTCGTAATTAGCCTGTCTAATCGCGAGAAGAGAGAGAACCAAAGTCTCGCACTCATATCATACGTTGCTCCTTGATTTTTTTTTAAATTTTCTACTTTTTAATTTCTCCTGTGTTATTCCACTCTGCATCGCTTGGGTCACCGAACTTACGTGTAGGCGTCACAGATAAGTTATATACATGATAGGCTGCCGAACTTTTCGCACCCATAACTTTTTTTGGCCAAGCAACTCATAAGTACTGACAGCTAAGCTAGCTAAGTACCATTTACAGTAATGTGTCTTTCATTACTTATCGATAGTCTGGAAAACGGTCAGATATTTAATGTCAAATATCACGCCTAATGCCTAAACTTTTGGGCGTACAGGCACATAATATCTGTTTCCTTGCTCCATTTTTGACATCACTGAATAATCCATGGTTTTGGTTAAAAGTGAATATTAGTGGGTTAAGATAGCTAATAACCTAAGCTAGCTACATTTTCCGATCAGAAGGATTTTATTAAATAGTGTAGAGATGAATAGCATAGTGATGGACATAACAAAAGTGTTTCTGTTGACTTTTTATATCCCGGGGTGGTGTAATTCCAATGCCAGGTTTTGTGAACACCCAGCGTCCACCGCTGTTTGATCCATTCCGGCGATTTCTTCCCGCTCAAAGCCAATCTTGCTGCAGGGAGGAGCGACCGGAGAGTGCAGTTGAGCCGAGCTGAGCATCATAGCCCGCATTCAAGGAAAGAGGCAAACACAGCACTTTTTTGACTTTCCATGACGTTCCAGTCGTAGTGCAGGGCAAGTATTTAATAAGAACAAATAGATATTGTCGATGTGGACCCTAATGGAAGCCGTGTGTCTTTGAAAGGCTGGGAATCTCTGTCCAGTCAAGGGAGACCCCCTCAATTGTTTCCTGCGCCAAGAATTGTAAAGACATGGTCATTACACCGCATCTGGGGTAAGACAATAAGCTTTTTTCTCTCCTTCAAGACAACCTCATTGCCATTCATTTAGTTGTAAGTGAGACTAGCTTGCAGTGGTAAAGCCGTGTTGAAGTGAGGTATACATCTGGTGCTTCGCTGTTCATTGAGCCTCAGCCTGAGACCCCAGCATCTCCGTTTGTATTTGCATCCTGAGTGAATCACCAAGGACCAGTCAGACATGACCACCTAGCTACCGCTTACTTAGCTAGCTGCTAAAGGTCTGCTACAGAGTGTTGATAATCTTCAGACTGTCCTTCCAAAAACATGAATGAGCCAACATCCCAGGGACATTGTCATAAACACGGACCCCTAAACATGGATGCTCAAAGAACAAGCAGCCAACACAAACTGACTTTGGTGATGTAATGCGTCACTGACATTTTCATCTTTTAATTGTGCTTCATTTATTTTCTAAATGCCACAATATTTGTCTTATACATGACTATATATAATGAACAGTTTATTATCTTCCATATCTCACTTATAATTTCCCAATGATGAAATGGCAAGTAATTGAAAGTTAGCCAACTTCTGTCACTTAAATTCTTGCTCCACAATGCCACTCTGGCTGTTTTTTCTACTGAAGGTCAGCCAGTGACTTTGCAGTTAACCTTAAATCACATAAATTAAAGAACAGCAGAGGGGTCTGGACAGCGTCCCTGCATTTGTAGTTTGTCACTGGCATGCTTTCTTGAATAGATGTTGCTTTGATCAGCAGTAATGATTGATTTTCCGATATATTTCTTGGCCCAGCAGGAGGAGCGGTCCCGCTGAAGGTGTCCCTGTCCCATTTAGATGAAATCTTTGCAGAGCTTATGTGCCTTACCATTTAAAGGAAAAGGGGACACGAACAGGGAAAATGCTTTTTAATGCTCAAAATATGAGACTTGAGGTGTTTTTTTATGCTACATGTGAGTAATATTTACAATCAGGTGGAAGGCATATGATTTATTCCTACTTACTCATGTTTATATAACCACAATTCTTATTTCACAATCAAAATATTCAGACAATAGGTTGACTAATATGAGGTGCTTTTACTCCTGTGACTACCCATCATCACGTCACTTATTCATGGCCGATTAGTGCAATTTTAGTTACATTTCTTTTCTGTATTGCTTGATTTACTTTACAAATGGTACAAGAGCTGTCAATTTATTATCTCATTTCAAATAATATGAAATACTCCCACATGTCGTAATTACTATGCTGAACATAAACAAATTGAAACAAAATTTTTCAACCATCTCAAATACATGAGTGTTTATTCATGAAACTTAGTCAGAGACACACTACCATCTTAACAAATCTATGGTTTCCTCATGTTATTCATGATTAAAAAGTACTTGCAAGATTTAGTGCCTAACGGTTTTAAATGATCACATCCGATAAAGGTACAAGAGTGTTAGCGTTCAAAGACTATATCTCTGTGAAACATTGCTCTACTTGTAGTTGATGTAATGTGTGCAGCACAGGATTGAATGGCTCTGCCTGCCTGGGTAAGGATGTTTAAAAAAAGACACGTGCAGCTTCCATCTTCCATATGTCACACAGGATCTACATCCATTTACCCTATCATTGTACTTCTTGGTAAATGGTCAAAACACTGCTCTGCTGATCAATATGCATTATTAGCCAGTTGTAAATTCAGACTATAGTTGTCCTCGAAGACCCTGTAATATAATCTTGAGACATGAGTCTGGTTTTGTTGGCCCACTTTAATTATGCAACAGAGAGGGGAGATCAGCAAACCTGGTACACTGTAGAGTGCTGGTCGATAATGTGATATTGTGGGTGGCTTGTATGTGGTGACAATACAAACATAAATGTCTTTTCACCCCACTTAAGACACACTTACCATCATGGTGTAGACTGAGCCATTAATGTTTGCTTGATGAACAGCACAGGCATTCTTTTTTTTTAGCAGCTAGTTGAAATGTACAGATGTCTTGTTCTGGTTCTTCAGTGGACTATTGGTTTAGATATTGGTTGTGGAAACCCCAAGTTTATTTCCTTCATCCTTTGTACATCTCACAGATCAAGGCACACAGATGGTGGGATTACTGCAGAATCTCTCTCTCTCTCTTTCTCTCTCTCTCTCTCTCTCTCTCTCTCTCTCTCTCTCTCTCTCTCTCTCTCTGTCTCTCTCTCTCTCTCTGTCTCT
>JAPTYQ010000015.1:24317763-24344474 GCA_029814465.1 Ostorhinchus cyanosoma | reverse complement strand
AGTATAGTATAGTATAGTATAGTATAGTATAGTATAGTATAGTATAGTATAGTATAGTATAGTATAGTATAGTAGTATTGTGACAAGTAATTCAGTGCACAGGTTCATTTAGCTGAACACAGAAATGTAAGTTTAATTTTAGCAGGGAGGCACATGGGACATAAATGCATTTTTAACTGAATGCATATTGTTGGTGGAAGCCCGCGTCACTGATGCTGTTGGAGTCTTCAGCCATTTGGGAAGTATCATTCTGTCATCCACATGGCAAGATGTGCCTTGTCCTGCTCAGAAATCCATAATCGTAGTGACTGGATTTAGAAGATTAAGATCATGACTAATCAAGCCCCGAGTGCATATTTCCCAACACAGTAACTGACTTCATGTAGAGAATTACTGCTGTCTATCTAAACACACCAGTGTGTCATTTCTCAAGGCTAAGAAGAAGTGTTCTCAGCAGCACTTCCACTTCCTGCTGAACTGAAAGTTCATAGTGACAAGCTATAATGCTGCTTTATATCTCAAAACCATGGTACTACTCAGTGCATTGACAAATAATAACATGGGATTGAAGTTTTTAAAGTATTTACACTGAAACATGCAATTCTGCTTTGCAAGTAGTAAATTACTTTTTCCTATTTTTTTTTACCTTTTTGAAGAGAAACTTTTACTTTTCTTCACATTTTCTTCCCTTCCATTTACTTATAAGTGGGACGCTCATGCATAGTCCAATGTTAAACATCCTTAAAACACTGTAGTGTCTCCTTACTTCTGTTTCCTTATTAGGTCAAGGAGAGGTTTTATTAACTGGGCTAAGTGGAATATGCTATGTGAACAGACTTAGCGCTTTGTCTTACAGTAGCTTAGATCCTTGTTGGCTTAAGGCAGGCCAAGGATGATGACGATGTTAAAGGATCTGAATTATAGATTATAGTGTGTCAGTATACTGCACAGTTGCATGTGAGAGGGCAGAATGGTGAAGCATGCAGACCTGCTCACTGGACCCAGGGAGTTTCCCTGACACATGGGAGATCCTAAGCGAAAAACATCCTGTAGTCAAAACCGCAGGGATCTCCAGACCCGTAAGCATTATCGGCCTGTGGTGGAAGTGGCTGTTTGTCTATAATCTAACACCACCACACAGTTAAAGTTTGGCTTCATCTCCTTTTCATTAGTTTTTCACTTTGTAGAAATGTTTCTGTTACTCCTATTTTATTGTGATTAGCTGTGCAGTGAGTGCAGTAGTCTCATTCCACATTGGAGCTGATTGGAGCATGATTGGTTCCTTATTTTATTGTGCATAGATTTATTATCTAATATTCATCAGGTTTTAAAGGCTACATTACAGTTATATGATAAAGGAGGTTTATTAGGCTGCTCTTCTCGGTGAACTATGTTCATCTTTTTCATTTTTGTACCAAACATCTTCATTAGTTGTATTTATTGCTGTATTCTTAGAGTTTTCACATAAACCAGCGGATGTTGTTATTGTCAATACTAACTGTCTAATCGGGCCATAACTGTTCTCTGATCATATACGAGAAGCTCTAGATGTTTCCTTGTAACAATTTGGTATTTTCACCTAATTACCTTTGTTATCACAGTAGTAATTGAAAGTGTTGGGAACAAGGTGATGCAACACAACATTGCCCATTTGTAAACACATGTGTACGCCACATTGTGCCATGAAATTAGTGGACAACATGCAATTTAGTCTGTATAGCATCAGAATTAAGTTGGAGGTAAAGTTCAGACCTCTGCTGAATGCAGTGTGTTAAGAGTGACACCAGTCTCATAGTAAACATAATGAAACAGTTGCTCAGTAATGCACAGTAAAATGAGAAGACTTTTAAAAAGCAATGCTTCAAAGAGTAGCTCAGGGCATCTGAACCGTACATCTGTGAGTGAAATTGATTGTAGGGTAGCCCTGACAGCCTCTGGGAGATCCGCACGCTTCCTTATAAAGAGAATAAACTAGACTAAGTGTTTGATCAGTGACATTGTGGCTCCGTCTGGGGTATTTATACACAAAACTAAAGTGACATGATGAGGAAGGCAAAATGATTTCGATAGTGTAACTTCCTGGCAATTGTGTTTCAGATGAACAGCAAGCCGTGAGCGTGAGGAAGTGTGCTGCCAAGCTGCCTCAGAGGATGCTCCTGATCTGCGGGGCCCAGTGTTGAGGGAGGTGCACAGAGTCAACTGGCGCCCAACATGTCTCACCACCAACACTACCAGCGAGGCCCCCATGGCCGCACCATGAGCTCTGAGGAGAGGAGCTTCACGCCCATCAACAAGAGCTCCACACCAGTTCACAAAAGCGCCTCCTCCTCTTCTTCATCCCAGCGCGACAGCCGGCAGGTAATTCACAGGCCACATGACGCATCCATCTAGTGTTTCTTTCAAATGACAGCAGCACTTTGAATGAATGTAACAGTAGAGGAGACGCAATAGGAGGGAGGAGTGTGTATTATCTTAGGTTGCTGCAGTCTGCTGTCAATGCCATCCTCTTCTGCAATACAAAAATAGGCAGACAGAGGTGAGATGGGCCTGTGAGGAAGCTGCAAATCATGAAATATTCATTCAGCGGTTTAATAAAGTGTGAAAGATGGACATAAGTCAAAACTATTGAGATGTGGTGATCTTGTTTTTACATTAGATAACTGATGCATACTACCAACAGTTCAGATGATTAATTCCGAGCTGAAATTTTTGTCGGTTTTTAGTTTTACGTCGTCTTTCAACTGAAGCTAGTTTTATGAATGCATGAATAGTAGAAGTTTTTTTGGAGGAACTGACTTGTGAAGTTTTTATTTAGTTTTAGGGTTAGTTTTAGTTTTGCAGGTATTATGAAAAAAAGCTCCGGTTTATAAAAGCCAAAATATAGGATGAGAGAATGTATCAGCTGCGATTTACACAACCATTGTTTATTACAGGTATTATGTAGTGTAAAGTTATGTTAGTGCATTATTAACCATGTTAACACCATAGGAGGAAACAAAACTAAAGCTGATTTTTCCTGCAATTCTGTTTCATTTCTGTTTTTTGAATAGGTAATTTTTATGTATTGTGCCATTGTCATTTTTATGTCAGTGAGCATAATTATCCACTATGAGTTTTAGTCTTGTTTTTGTTAACTACAGCATTTGTACATCTTTTTTCAGTAATCCCTTTTTCCATCTGCAGAACAGGTCTTCTTTGATTATAGCTAATGAGTAAAACTTTTTTTTTCCTTTCAAAAAGCCATTAGGAACAACTAATCGACTACCCTTACACCTTATCAACTGATAAGGAGACTAATCAGCCAAGTGAGAGTAGACCTAATTCCCTGGTCGGTAAAGGAAAACCTTTTAGAGCCATAGTAAACAATGAATTAGACACCATCTTATTTCACAGTTCACAGGCCAAGTGCTTAAAGTTAACCCCTGCAGTAAGCCATCCAAAGCCCCCAGCCCTCCTTACCTCATTGTGCTGCTGCGTCACTGTGGCTGCACAGAAACAGGACACTGCAACTGGAATCTCTGACATCACAGCCTTTTCCATCGGCACTGGCTGATGAATATTTCATGAGGGACAGGCGGAGGCTTGGTGCTCCACTGAACATGTGGCACGCTCTGGTATGCCGTGTGGGAGCCCAGCTTGTGTCCGCAGGAGCTAGGAGCCAGTTTTGAGAAATGGGGCCCGGTTCAAAAGCAAAAAATAAAAAGAAAGGCCTGCTGCTTGATGAGGCAGACAGTTAACCCTTCAAATCTTTCTGTTCATTGTCCTTTTCTTTAACTGCCAGCTTTAATAAAAAAAAAAAAAAAGGCTTTTATGGAAGAAAGGCTTTGGCATTTCATTTCCCAGACGCTATATTATCTGTTAGCCAGGTTCACATCAAAGCTGGGTTATCTCCCAATACTTATTTCATTATTCATCTTTCTTTATCTGTTTAATGAAACTAAGAACTAACTAAGGCACCCACTAAGACATTAAATAACTGAAGTCTTTTTTTACGCCTGCTTGATCAAAACCTATCAATGGGATTTTAAATGAATTTAATTGGGAATTAGTTCTGTTTTAATGCAACTGCTTTGTTTTGAAGTATAGCAAATTTTTGATGAAAGATGCAGCAGTATCAAAATTACAGCTGAGTTACATTCAGTTCAGGGTTGTATCTGATGAAAAGAAAAAAAGAATTCTTTCATAATGCATGCACATTTTTGAGCACATTTAAAGAGACATTGTCAACAGAAATTATTTGCAAGGGTCCATCAAGCATACACATCCTGACACCGAAATGCTCAGCCTGCAAGCACAGTATGTATACGTTTGAGGCAAACATTCATTAATTCACTTTCCAAACTGTGTAATTTTTGAGAGAGATGCTTGGATATTGGAGCCTAGCACATATACCAACAGGCAAAGGTGTAGTACACTCTGGATGTGTCACTAGTTCATTGCGGGGCTGACATATAGAGACAAATAACCATTCACTTGCACATTCACAGCTCCAGGGATTGAACCCTTACCCTTCTTGAGTTGAGGATAACAGATGCAACACTATGCCACCCCTAGTTACAAACATAAATGTACAAACTGACAAAACACAAAGGCATTGGCTTATGACTTATCTGGTTTAAATTGTTAGATAATAAGACTTCATTGCAAGCTACAATTGTAGAATCGACAAATTGTTGTAACTTATTAAGAACAGAAAACTTTATGTCACTCTTTATCTTCATCCTCTTCCTGTGTGCTTGCCAACGGATGAAAGTCAACTCCAAATTCACTCTTGTTTTGGAACCTCCTTTGTCTGCTTGGCATTATGCCTCGCTATATTTGTTTTTTGTTTTTTTTGGTGCTGTGTATATCAACAATTTTCATAGCTGTTTACAATTTGACACCTCGACTCCCATTTTCACACCATTATATGAATATACAGGCAGTGGTACGAGACTGAAGATTAATTCACCTCTGTTAATGTTCACTGAGAGAGATCAGCTTTGTTTAAGTCTTGGTATTGTGGTTTTGTTATGTCCTTTAAGATGCCTGTATGGTTGCATTATGCTGCATCATTTTCTGCTTCATGTGTTTTGTTGTTCAGGGAAATTCAGTGATACAGAATATACAGTACATGCTCCCCAGGGATGTCATGTGGAAGGAGGTAGATGATGAAAAAATACTTCAGGGAGCTTGGCTGGGCATCAGTTGTTTTCTCTTTTTTTTGTTGTTGTTTGAAGAAAACTGAGAGCGGGGCATTTTGTGAGGGGAATGCCTAAATGAGATCTAGCCCCCATTTTCTAATCAATACATGTCACTTTCCCCTCTGCTGACGACTACTTTTCACCATGGAGGAGGTCCTCTTGAGAGCAATTAGATTCACCACCTGCAGTAAGCGCAGACGCAAAGACAAACACTGTCATTGTTTCTTCATCAACACATTGTAGGTTAAATCAGGATGTCACTGCAACTCTCTCTTTCCTCTGTATGCTGATGAGGTCAGGTGGGGCTTGTGTAATTTGACTAAAAACTCCTTTTTACAACATATTTGTTGACTGCTTTGACAGTATGTTAAAGAACAGCAGGTTATAGATAATTATATTACTCTTTGATATTAGGAAAGAAAGTTGAATAAGCTCAAACACGAAGTAATTACAATGACCTGGGAAGATCCCTGAAGGACTGAGATGTTTTCATCTTGGACACAGAAAGAGAAATCACACAATAGGATATTTAATTGCTTCGGGCTTTATGACAGAATAAAATCAATGAGGTGTTGATTCACAAGATCTGATAGCAACCATTTATTTTCTAACTCTGATGTTTGATTAAAGAGAACCAGAGCTCAGAAATGCTTCTACCATGGCCAGGTTATCATCACGTCTAATATGACACTGTGACTCATGTAATACTACTATGCTTTTTCCCTCTGTTCTAGTCAGGATCTAGCAGCCCACCTTAAAACACAGAGGAGACAATGTTGACAGAGTATAATAAAACAACAAAAAAAAACCTTACAAAAATATTAAAAATCTTGGCAATCTCTGTGAGCATTTCTGTCTTCAGCTGATGTTATGCCACATGTCTAAATACGGTCAGGTTTTACTTTATCATCCGATCTGCGGTTTGGATTGATAACAAGAACAAAATGTGCTGGTTCTAGTGAAACAAAGAGGGGATACCCGTATCTCGGTCAGTCACCCAACACCTCCAGGTTTCCTCTCCTCTTTCTCAGTTTTCCTGAGGTGTTTTTGCAGAGTCAGCCGTGACACGGATGTCACATACATGGACTGTGTTTAGTGTTTGCACAGTGCATGAGACTGTGCTTATACACTGTCTCTGAGGGTGTTAACTTCTCATCCATGTGGCCCCCCACCCCCCCATCCCACTCTAGGCTTTACTGCTGAGCCAGCCGCACATTGCAGTGAAATCCATCCTCACTACAATCCCTTTGTGGTTTTGAGTTGCTGAAACATAATTGTTAATATGCGTTGGAAACATGTCCATTTGTCTACCAAATGTTGTAGGTGGATATTCTTACAAGAACAGCAGGACACTATTTGTATTTTGGAAAGTACAGTATTATGTGCATGTTGTTCGAGATCAAAAAGTAATTTCAGCTTGATAGTTGCCAAACCACAACCAATAACCTTATTTATACCCCAACAGCATGACATAAAGTGTGCAGTAATGAGTTTTTGCCCCATATGGCAGTACAGAAGAAGCAATTGCAATAATGTTATTCTCTCTTAGCATCACAAGTTAATTATCTTTTTATTTTTTGCCCGTCACATTCCCACAAGCTCATGAGTGGTTCAGTATTTTTGATCTATTGTTTTTATTTTATTACTATTTTAACTATCTTTGCTGCAGGATGAATTTACTGAAGATTTCATAGAGAAGACCTTGGTCCATATTTTTAGTGTGGGTTAAGGATGGAAGAAGATATATATATATATATATATATATTAGAATTGTAACTCAGTACACAGCCACAGTTCTGGGACTTTACTAGAATAGCTCAGTTCAAAAAGTCTGATTTGTAATATTAACAACACAAAAAGCACAAAGTCTCTAAACTGTAAATATATTTGCCACACAAATTAGAGGTCAACTCTTGGTGGATTATTAAAGGTCGATACAATGATAGTTTGGAGCAGAAAAAGCCAAATAAGCACCTACTGCCCCAATCCCCCCAAAAACAACTGGCATCTCTGAATTATAATAAACTATTGAACTGAACATCAGCTTAGTCATAAATCAGTAAGTCTGGAATTAAACCTCAAAGTAGCCATTTTTGACCAATTGCTCTCCTTTAACAACAGTAGTTATGATTGAGAAGTGTAACATTAACCCATAAAGACCCAAATATCCACTGGTGACCAAAATCATCAACTAATCTAAAGTATCTAATATCTGTTGATCAACTAATCCTATCAATACATGTAAATCACTGGTGTAAAATCCAGTTTGTCATCTTATCGTGGTCATCAGATATGACCCATTTGGACATTCAGAGGCTCTGTTCTGTAGTGAATGTGAAAAAACTGTCATCTTCTGAATCACCAGTAAAATCCATGGAGTTGGATCAATGACAGTGGATGGAGACACTTGATTTGGTTCAGTTATTGATATTTTTACTTAAAACTGATTTTTTTCCTTCAGTTTTCTCTGTTTTGATATAATAACCTTTGTATTTACTTGAATTTTTGTGAACGTCTACATTAAATGTAGGAAATTAAATATAGAAAAATACATTATCTACAGTGAATAATGCAAAATATAGAGGGTAATATTGTAAATGGCAGTAAACCACTTAAGAAAAGTTCAATAGAGAGGACAATGCCATAAATATAGCACTGGTCTTTATGGGTTAACTCTCTACCACTATTGGAACCAAGTTATCGCAGTACCAGTAGTTTGTAAAACATCCTTTAGGTCCAAGTTACTCAGCCAGACCAATTAATCTGTCTATCACTAATACAGTCGTGACAAATGAAAAATGTGTGACCTGTATATGACCACTTATCAATGTGTATGGCGATTATGACATTGCCTCATAAAGAAAGTAGAAAAACTCACAGGCACTCATAGAGCCATCCAGTGTCATATCATTATCTATACTTAGATTTTAATGATGAATTCAGCAGGATAGTACAGTTTGTATAATGAACTGTCAGTGTCATTTGAGCAGTTTCCAGCAGTAGAGAATGTGGCCTCGCATGTGCATTAATGTCTATGATAGTGTCAGAGAAATGTGTCACTGTTGTACTGATATTTATAGTGATGATTTAGCCTAAGGCTTCCCCAAGGAGTGTTTGTCCTTTCTCCTGCTCAGAGAGACCTTAACTGTAATAGTGTGATTCATTGCAGTATTAAAAGGTTCACCATGAGTATCAGCTTAGGGGTTGGACTATTGATGATGAGAGGGAGACATGTCTATTCATATTTTTCATATTCAAGTTAATTTTATTGACACCTATAAATATCTTTTAACTGCTATGGCCTTCATTGTATAATGTAGACCTGGATTTCAACACAAAAACATAAAACTCACTCAAGGGGAAGTTATCTAGTATCAAATGAACAGGCACAGGAAGTAAAAGCTTTTTTTTTTTAAGTCTTGACACGGCTGAAACATGACAGCCTTTTACTGAGTCACTGAGTCTGCCACAAGAGCCTTCATTAAAGGAGTAAACTCACCAAGAGGGACTGGCTCATTCAGCTTTAAATTATTCTGCAGTGAGATCAATGACTGCAAGCAAAGTGCAGGAAATCACTTTGGTTCTGTGTGCGGGGTCAAATCACAAAAAGCAAATCCTCCAAGTGTAGCTGTAATTTCCATAAACTTAGCATACACCCTACATTCTGCATTTTCTCTTAGTCAGAGGAAGTGTGGACTGCACCCATAATGAATTTATTGATGACGTGCATAACAAACATCTTAAAACAATGCAAGAAAGCATATTGAATTGCAATGTTTGCAGGATAAGGAATACTTTACTTAGTGTAGTATTGATTTATCAGTTTGGGCCTGTTTAAAGTCTGTGCTTTTTTAATGTTGCAGATACGCAGGAAGCTCACCTGCCTGTTTAATGAGACACTTGTCATTTGTTGGACTGTAGTGCTTCTAAATAAAGCGCAGCTAATGTATTGATCACTAACGATCACATTATGTAGTTTGCTTGTTAAAAGCAGTAATGGCCTAATCATTTTGAGTGTGAGTAGACCTACTTATATTACATAATAGCTTTGATTGTGTACGTGCGTTTGCTGATGAATGAAATATTCCACCTCCCCTCTTACATGAAGCAACTGACAGGAGGAGCTGCAGTCTGTGAAGAAACATGACCTCATTACAAGAATGATCTGTTGGCTTGGTCACTGCTTTAAACAAGCTGTCTTTGCTTTTTTTTAATGTCCTGCAAACCAAGGTCAGCAGACATAACGCACAACTAAAGAGCCGTCTTAAAGGGCTCAGCATCACACAGGGTCACATCTGGTTTACCAGTAAAGCTTGTGTATGTTCACTTTTGCATTTTGTTTCATAGGCTTTTTAGTATGAAACATAATTGTCTCACCCACTTCACTAGAACTGCATTTAGAGGATTTGAAAAGCCTTAAATGTAGTTTTTCTCATTCGGTGTCTAAAAATACTGTAGAACGTTTGGAATTCTTCAGGCCCCACTGTGTCATCAATCAGCATTCAACACCTTTCCTCTAACAGCCACATTTAAAGCAGAAAGGCTGGGGCTTTTGAACCCACTTTAAACGACAAAATAAAACGTTTCCTGTAGTCTGTCTTGTCGCTTTTTTGCCACAGCAGTGGAAAAACTATTTCCTCCCAAGAGGTATTAAAATATCTTAAAAGTTCACTTAAAAATGTGATGAAACCCTGTTTAATTGAACTGCATTTTTCTTCTTTTGTATTTATTTTAATGGGCAGCAAATGGAATAGAAAATATGAACTTGTGTCATGTCGTTGAGATACTTTTATTTAACAGCAAAATGCAATGCAAGGCCAAGTCATTTGACCTCGGTTTAAAGCACCCAGAATGAGTCAAACTTTTTCCTTATTGCACAAAATATTAATCAGCATCTAAACTCTAATCTAAAGTCTAACATATGAAGTTAGAGTTTAGAAAAACAGAGATGAACAGTAAATTACAAACACATTGCAAAAGACTCTAATCCACAATGAAGTAAAACCTGTTGTTTTACCTGTCATTCATTCACACGCTTGCAAACATATGGCCAGTCACATGACACAAACCATCGACCACCCTCACATTAATGAATCTGATAATAATTTCAAGATTAGTTTTTCATATATTGCAGTTCATATTGATTTCACTCATTGTAAAAGACATCCACTGTATGTAGTGTTTATTAAAATATACACATTTTTAGTTGTCTCCAAATTGTCGACTAAGTAAATAAAACAAGGCTGCTCAGCTAAAGTAGACAAAAAAGCAGCTAAAGAAAAGTACTTACATTTGCACAAACTAATACATCTTGTCAAGCCTGTACAGCAGCCGAGTTAATGATGATCCTTTTTGCATTCATTTTGCTTTCATCTATACTGTGATCCCAAGATTCCTGATTATCCCCTCAGTTGGATTACGGCGTGATCTCTTACCTGTCCCTACCTGACCCTGCCGTCCCTCTACTCCAAAGACGTCACTTTGATTTACAGACCTACGAGAAGCAGGAAGAGCACAGTCAGGAGAAAGCTAATGGAGTGGAAATGCTGAGAGAGCAGGAGGAATTCAAGTCAGGCAGTATGTTTTTTCAAATGTGTGGTACAGGGGGAAAGGATGAAACAGTTTCTTTCATTTTCCTCTGTCTGCTCAGCTATGGGACAGTGACAGGCAAATCTAGGGTTTTTAATACACCAAGACTATCTTATGTTTTCTTATCCTGAAGAAGTGAGTGGATTCACTCTCACATAGACTTTTATTTTTATTCCTCTTTAGGAGCCAGACAGCTGGGAAATCATCGAGGGGCTGAAAATTGGTCAGAGCAATGTCCAGAGGCCAGATAAACATGAGGGTTTTATGTTGAAGAAGCGGAAATGGCCCCTGAAAGGCTGGCATAAGGTAAGATCCTGTGGCAAAGCATGACACAATAGCTTTTGTTGCTGCAGAATTCTTTGAAGCAGACCTGCTCCCAGAATGTTAAACAGCATGCAGTCGAGTAAATGTGCTTTTTGCTTTAAAGAAATCCCTCTTTTATGCACCTTGCTTTACCCTGTCTGGGCCCCTCCTGCATGCAAATACAGTCATCACCTTCAGGACCAGTTTAACTTGTTTTTTCAAGGAAACATGAACACGTAGGTAGCACATTTGCACGAACACCACAGGGACATACCACTACTATAAATACAAGACACACATGAAAACTAAGCATTTTGTTTTAAATCTACAAAATAAGCATGTCCAAACACATCATTGCTGGAATAGTGTTTCAGCATCTGTCATTCCTGTTATCTAACTAACACGTTCTTTTTTTGCTCATCTTTTCCCTGCAGCGATTTTTTGTTCTGGACAATGGTATCCTGAAGTACTCCAAGTCCCCCATTGATGTAAGTAACCCTGACTATAACCCACAGGCAGAAACAGGGCAGCCTGCCCTGACATCAGCTCTGCTTGGCAATGACTCAGCAGAAACATCTGCAAACACAGGTCGCAGTTTGCAGTGTTTTCAGCAGAATATCATTACTTTGAAAGAAAGAACACATTTAATCTACAAAAAAATGGAAATGTGAAGTTAATATGAAGATATGCATCTATCACCTTTCAGTCATTTGATGACATACTTGTTTTATTCATGTTTTACTTCTTAGAGTGAATATAGTTTTTTATGTTCTTTTTTTTAGTCAGTCTTTCATTTTTTTAATTACAGGTTTTATATAGCTTTTTGAGTGCACAATTAGAAATAATTAGCTGTCATTTAGTGCTAATTAGGTTTATTGTTCATTTTTCCTGGTATTATGAGGAAAGTCTTCATTTGTAGAAGTTCAGACAGGTACAATGAAACACTGCACATCAGCAACTTATTCATTAAATGTACCATATACTGGAAGATAATTTTGTTCTTGTTCATCATGAACAAGGACTATAGGTAGATAATTTTAAAAAGATGATTACGCATGCATTCTGTGTAATTTGAGTTTGTGTTACATTGTTATTGAAAATTTTTTTTCAAATTTCAGTTTCAGTTAACTGCAGTTCTTAGTTTTAGTCTGTTAACAGCAATAACCCTGTAACTAAGTAAATAAAAGTAAACAGCTGCTGGATTCTTTTGTTTTTTTTACAGTGTTTTTGATCCAGTCAAGAATAAACAGAGCATAACAAGATTGCTATAAATGCAATTGCAGAATAAAAATGAATAAATTTGCAATGTTCAAATATGAACTGAAAAGTTATTTTTCCATCGCTTGCCTCAGATCCAAAAAGGCAAACTACATGGCAGCATCGATGTCGGCCTCTCAGTCATGTCAATCAAAAAGAGGGCTCGACGCATCGACCTGGACACAGAGGAGCACATCTATCACCTGAAGGTAACTCTGATCAATACTGTCATTTCAGTGCTGGTAAACAGGTCAGCAGGTCATGGACTTCAGAGCACTTTGTCTTGTCTTTCTCTCAGGTCAAATCCCAAGACATTTTTGATGCTTGGGTGTCCAAGTTACGTCATCACCGGCTTTACCGGCAGAATGAGATTGTGCGATCACCGCGAGAGGCCACGATGCGAACGTTTCCCCCGCCAGCTGCCATGGAGTCCCCACAACCAGCCTCAAGTGTGGGTCTTGAATCCAAGGTGTGCCCCCATCTGCCAGAGCACTGCTATAGGTCACACCAAGAAGGCTTGCGTTTTAAACCTGATTAATGATTCATACATAATCATTATTTTGAACCAAACATTAAAACTACTTTCAGAGTAAACTCAGTCATATTTATATACCTACATTATTTTACTTAGATTGAATTTAACCATAATGCCAGTCTGTTTCAGATGTACATTTAGGAGCTTTAACCTTAAGAAGTCTGTCTTTTGTTGGTTTTAACCAACTCAAGGCTCCACCCAGTTGAGTTTTATGATGTGATAAAATAGTGGTTCAGTAAGGACACTGCTGCAGAGCTGAACTGGAAGCCTGGACCAACTGTCAAATATGGCTATTTTTTACTTTCTGCACTCTTCTGTTTCCGTTTGTGTTTATGTCCTATTATTAGTTCATCTTTCTCCATTAATCTTTAGACAAAGTAGAAGGCATTAGTGCCTCTCTGCCAAGCTGTCATGAATAGATGAACTTTTATACTTACAACATCTGAACAGGATGCACGTGTAGTTAGTCATTTTAATTTGGTTTATCACACATTTTTTCATTAAATAAAACCACCATTGCTTAATTTTAAATCTTAGATTCAGTTAACTCTTGTTTTAGAAGCTTATCCTAGGTCTTAATCATCAGATAACTCCAATCTCCACTTTAATAAAAATAAGCTCCTCTTTATTGTGTTTAGTATATCTGCCTTTTGGAGTATTATCTTTAAAAAGACTTTATCTGAGCTAATCACCTCAAACAATACAGCACAGATTTCGTGTTGACACAGACCAGCCTCTATACTTTTTCCTGAGTGTTTGGCTTAAAAGTTATCTCTCCTCTGAGGGGAGAGCAATTACTAATTCACGACGGGTTTGTCACGGGGAATGAAAGATCGCCTAGTTCTTTTTTTTTTTTTTTTTATTGGAAACTGGGATAGAGTACCAAAATATCATCTAGAAGAGAGCAAACTCAAATTCACTCAACACTCATGGTAAAGACAGGAAGACGAAACTGTGTCTGTCTCTAGCTGATATTCTCATACTTAGCACTATATCTTTTTCCTTATCACCATATATGTGATTTTTCAATTAAGACCCTGTTCTGTTCCCTGATATTAACGTGATAATAGTGATTGAATAGGTAATTGTGTCCAGATTATTGAGATGAGCAAAATGACCCATTTGTCTAGACTTGGAGTTAAGTGTGAACCCCTCCCTGCTCAACTGTGGAAATGTGAGGATGCATCCGTCATAGGTTTCCAGTGGGAATGTGACTCCATGCGTCATGCAGATTATTAGAGGTGATCAGTAGGATCAGAGTTGAGAGCAGCTGCTTCTGTCTGATGAGTGGTCCCTGAAGAGCTGCTCCAGTCTCAGTCACTATTAAGAGCTACATCAACCAGACTTCGAAGCTCTCCTGCACATGTTTATCTGCTCCTAAAAGCAGATATTACAACACATTATAACTGTTACAACACATTATTACTGTCACTTAAGTCAACCAGCTCTATTACACTAGTCTGGTCTTTATTGTTTTTATAAAGTGTAAAACAGTGTTTTGTTTTGTTTTTCACTAATACTCTGGTTATAAAGCCACTGTCACTTGGTACTTAACGTGATCCCTCACTAACAAGTATGCAAGGGTTATTAAATTCAACTTTACTTAATTTAAAAAAACAATGTTTCAGTCTTATTTGGATCTCCATCAGGTCAGAAGTCATTGCCATTGGTAACTTGTGTTGTTAAATTGTTTATGTTTGTAGTTGTTTGAAAGCCTTGTACCTCTCTTCATATGTGTTTAATACTTATAACATACCTACTGCTAAAAGATACACCAATTAGCCATAACTTTCTGACCACTGACAGGCAATTATCTCATTCCACTGGGACCTGTCAGTGGGTGGGATATATTAGACAGCAAGTTTGACAAGGGAGAAATTATGATGGTCAAATCACTGTCTCAGAGCATCTCCACATCTTGTTCGTTTCAAGTGTAAAGTGGTTAATATTGACCAAAAGTATGTAAAGAACAACAACTGGATCTCCACTAATTGAGTATCAATGGAAGCAGAACATTAGTGCCACTGGTCTAATATTGTGTAGGTTCTCTTGTCCACAAAATCAGCTCTGACCCAAGGCCTAGACTCCACCAGACCAAGATGTTAGCAGCAGATCCGTGAAGTCCTGGAAGTAGGGAGGTGGACCTTCATGGATCAGATTTATTAATATCCATAACACCTCCCACAGATGAGATGACCAGTGGTCCTGAGATTGGGATGTCCTTCTGTAATCCATTTGTGGTTGGTACTAACCACGGCAGATCAGGAACACCCATCATAACCTGCAGTTGTGGAGATCCTCCGACCCAGTCATCACCATTACAATATGGACCTCGTCAAAGTTACTCAGTTCCTTATGTCGATCATTTTGCTGCTGTTTTAAGGAGTTAATGTTCATTTGCTGCCTAATATATATACTGAAAGGTACCATTGTATTGAAATAATATTATCACTTCTCCTGTCAGTGGTCAGAAATTGCATGGATTCAAGTACAGGGATTTGCAGCCACTCTTTAATTTTTTATTTTATTTTCCTGGAATAGTACAAGTCAGGCCTGTATTGTATGACTAAGGGAACACTTATGTAATTCTAGCACATGCTCGTAGTCAATTTCATAGTAAAAACAAGCGTGTCTGTAGTTATGGTCTTGTATTTACTGAGACAATATATTTCTATATTATATCAATATATTTATCAGCTTTTAGGCTCTTCATATCCACCAAACACACAATGATATGTCTCCAAAAATACTACATCTTTCACTTAATCTATTTTATTGGTCCAACAGCAGGCTAAACCCAGCAGCTTGCCATGGCAACCAGTGGCCCCCAGTAATAGCAGTAACAACAGCCTGCCTGCCTCATACAGCAATGGCCAAAGCAAGGTGGTTGCTTGGCTCCAGGAATCAGAGGAAATGGACAAGTGCGCAGAGGGTGAGTGCTATTTTCCCACCTATATTAGGAACAAATGTGATTTTACACAGAAGTGGATTGAATCATGGCCTGAGGTTTACGGTAAGCCTTCAGAACCATAAAGGGTGAATTGATGACTGTGTCATGACACATAACACTTGAATGTGTCCGTGAATGTTATTTTCAGAGCTCGCACGATGCCAGTCCAACCTGACTGAGCTAAGCCGGTTATTGCAAAGCCTGGAGATTCTACAAAGGACGCAGTCAGCCCCGAACTTCACAGATATGCAGGTGAAAATAAGCACACAGAGGCATTTATGCACGTACAAAGAGCAGGAGTCAGAGGTCTTCCCACAATGCACTGTGGGAGTCTGCGATTGTGTTTCCTAGGTTATGATGGCAATATATAAACAGAAAGCTCACAAGACACCTGCCTGCTTCTTTAACTGATCAGTTTTTGTTTGTGTTTTTCTTTTTTTGCGTTATAATTGTTGGCTGAAATACGTTTTTAACAGCATATATGTGCCAAATTTTTGTTTGCAACTCATTTGTGGTAATGTTGTCATTTCACTACATTCACTGTGTGTTAACATTTAATTTGTTTGTTGTGTTGATGTGTCCTATTAACTGCACTTTGCATATTTTCATCCACGTGTGCCACTTAGACCAATTGTGTAGAATTGTCAAAGAAAGAAAAGCGCTTGAACAGAAGATGGAGAACAAAAAGTGTCGGCAAAGATGCAAAATTCCAGCTTCAGGTACCCTTCTTTTCAGATTTTTACTCTTTTTTCATTAAATACAGATCCAAACTTACAGTACAGCTGGTTAATTTAAGAACATACATTTAACTATTGAACCATTTAGATATTTTTCAGTGAAAATGCCACGCATGGTCTGCAGTTTTTGCCTGATTTTATTGTTTTTTGGATTAAATAAACTATTTGCAAATATAGTCTTATGCTTTAAGAAACTGTAGTGGGATTTTTCAAATTTTTTCCATTTTGTGGGTGAAATGATAAATTGACATATTAAGTCAGCTTTATCTGTTCATGAATTTAATATTGGAAATCACCAACTTTACTTTTTAAGCGTGTATCAGTGGATCAGTAGAGTTATAACTGCTGAAATACTTATGTACAACTCACTTGGACAGAATATTATTAAAACATGTAGACAGCTGAGACCAAATAGTTTTTGCTTCTACTGTCTTCTTAGATTTATTTCCTTCTTTTGGTACTTTTATTAGCATGCACCACAGCTGGCATGTATTAGAGAGATACTTCACACACTCAGTAATGATTTTCCATTTTTGCTAATTTACCCTCACTTTGCTTCTTATAAAAACTAAATGTCCTTTATACACGGCTGCTTTTTTTTATAACCTCTTCATGTGCTATAGGGACTTTCTTTTATTCCCCGATAAGCCTTAGAGTCTAAAGCCCACTCAGTTTTTTTGTTTAATAGGGATTAATACAAGTAATAAGTCAAAGACAACTTGATTTGCTTTTAAACATCGTCCCAAATTGCATAGTGATGAAGAATCAGATATATTTGAGACCCAACAGTCAACAGTCAGTGGCTTTGACTCGATTAATCTCAATGAGTGAGGATCAGCAGCAGGCATAAGCAAATAAGAGGCATTCATTACGTTTCACTGTTTTCATTTAATGGCTGTGTGTTATGTATTGGTATGGCATGTCAGATCCTAGAACTGAATAAGTGCTGCTTTATTGCACACATTTTTGTTCTGGCTGTCAGACAGATCCAACGCGACCATGCCTTCCAGCTGATTGAATGACACTAGTCCTCTGCGGATGCCATCTCTCTGTCTCCAGGTCCCTCTCTCTGCCAGCATGTCCCCTGTCCGCCTCCATTCATCCAACCCCAACCTGTGTGCCGAGCTGGTGGACTTTCAGCCTCCTGTGTCACGGCTTACAGACAATGTGGAGTGTGCCAGTGACTACATTAAACTTCAGGAGGAATTCTGCACTATTGCCCAGAAAGGTAGGCAGGTTGTAAGCATGATTACACTACCAGAGAAAATGAAAGAGGTGTCAACAAGAGGTGTCATCATCAAGTCTCAAAACATGAGATCCCTAGTAAACATAATATAAAAGCAGCAGGCACAATTGGATTGATTCCAGGTATGCATAGATACAGGTTAGAATTCACAAACTAGAGGGTAATCCCACATTGCATAAATAAGGAAACCTTCATATAATTCAAGCCCATGTTGTTTTGTACTAAACCTATTTTATTAAGATGGGTACAAAATATTATAGATGGGGTGTTCTTCAGTGGATACATTTTCCTTAAGCCTTCCCTGTAAACCAACCTAAATTGAATATTATTATAGCCCAAATATTCAGATATGTGATGTTTGAGGAGGAGGAAGGCTGCACCATCACCCACAATAATACACAGGCAGTATGCATGGCCGCAGTGACAAAGATTATTAAAAGAGATGTGTTTTCAGGTCATAAGCCAGGTTTTCAGGATGATTAATTGGATCTTACTGTCACGGGTCAACAAAAATGACAATATTGTTGAACATTGTGCTTTTATTTATCTCAGAAAACAGTGAATTGTTAAAAATAAACCTAAAGGGACCATTACCCATGTTCTAATATCTTAGGCATGTTGCCTTTCTGCACTAAAACTAGCCTTTTTTTATTTGTTGTAAAAAAAAAAAATCTTGTTAAGCATGTTTAACAACACATATCTCTCTTTAGTTATAATATATTTAACTTTGTTTTAATGAGCTCTTCTACTTAACATTGAGCTACATTTAACTATTATTACACTGAAAAAGTTATTTGCATTATTTCCCAGCAGAGAAAGAAGCCTGATTTTTCTTAATTTTGATAGTGAAATCACTTGCACAATTTAAGATTATTAAGTCTATCATAAAGAATTTGCTGTTTGTTTCATATCATAAGCACAAATATGTCTTATTTGGTTCATAATTATCATTTAGTGTTTTCCTTCTTTTTTTAAAGTATTTTAGGTGAGCAAAATTTGCTTACCCCTTCATCAGTTTGGCTTAATACAAGAAAATCTGGTTGTTTTCCTGAAGAATATTTTTGCTGTTTTCCCAGTGTGGAATGTGTGACGTACGATAATGTCGACCGTAACAGGAAAACATCATAAGACGATTGTTTCCACTGCCTGAAGTGAATGTATTAAAATGATGAAAAGGGCAATACATTAAACTTTGCTGTAAAACGGAAACTATACAGTATGCTGTTTTGAGAAAACAGAATTTCTCCAGCGTTAACAAATATTCTACTGTTAATAAGTTGTTAATATTGGGTTGTGCTTCTTTTCAGTCCACTCTCTGCTGAAGTCAGCTTTCAACACAGTGGCCATAGAGAAAGAAAAGATCAAGCAGGTTCTGTCTGACCAGGAGCAGTCAGACCAGTCCGCTCAGATCAACTCTCTCAGGAAGTCTCTGTCACAGGTAATGATTTGCTTTCAGCCATAGACAATGATGCCTCTATTATCTAATACAGGGTGCTTGTGCAGGTCTTGAAAGTCTTAAAAAGTATGGAATTTTTAAATGCTGTTTTCCAGACCTTGAAAAGTCTGTAATTTTGTATGAAAGTCTTAATAATGTATGGAAAAGAGTGTCTCTTATAGTTAAATTTTAGAGTATGTTCAAAAGCATGAGGAAAGCATGTAAAAAATTTGATATAATTTCACTAACCAATCAGTACTGGAAGGATTCTGCTGAAAATGGTTTGTGTGATATCAGTGCACTTTTGTGACATTCATAGGTTTTGAAAACATTTCTGTCAGTAGAACATAATTTACTGTGAATTAAGCATCCATTCATACATCTATTAAAATGAACTTTTCTACTACACACAACAGGTACAATCTCAACCAAAAAAGTAGGCATATAGTAGGAATTTTTATTCGGTTAAAGAGCAAGCATGCTGTAATGTTACCTAGGGTTTGTTAATGTTGCTCTTTGTCAGCTATTTTGGCTCTGTTATGTTTAACTATGGGGTTGTTTTAAGACATTAATTACTTAGACTGATCAGGCCATTATTGGGGAAATTATTTCTGTAATTTGAGCAGTATGTCTTCGGTGTCTTTACCCCACAAACTCAGATCTATTTTGTTGTTGTCATGCTCATAATGACGCACTGTCAGATGAAACATACGAACCATGCTTTAATCTAAGCAACCACAGTAATTACAGTTAAAAATATGATGTGTGGCGAGGAGGGCAGAGGCAAGCAAGTCGTGTAAGTCCAATCATCTTTCCATATTAATTGGTGAGAGAAAGAGAAGAGCAGTGCAGTTCATTAACTCGGCTGCTTAGGGCTGTCTTTCTACCAAAGTGATTTAATTGGACTTTTCCTCTGCTAACAGTTGATATAATTTCAGTGAAATGTTTTTGCTGCTTTATCTCCAGTTTGTACGTAATTGGACGCGCTTGTGACAGTGCTGTCGCAGGCTGGAGGCCGGGGTTGACTGCAAACCTCTACAGGAAGTTAATAGTGAGGAATCAGGGATGTTATAGCTACAACTGCTAATGCCATGTATTTCAATTGATGCAGTGAATCAGTGAGACAGTTTTTATTTATACTAATTCAAGGGCTGATCATCACTTTCTAATAAGATCGGACCACATGAATATTTGCCTGTGGAAGATGTTGTTTGAGGTGATTAAACTTATTGGGGTTACAGTCAACTGAGTTTAAATCAGTTTAAGGCAAAGATAGATACTATGTGGTTGCTAGATGTGTACATAGACTCTTCTGGGGTGGGAAATGAGTTTTCCTAAAGGACCACGTAAGAGGCTGGGACTATTTTGGAGGAACAGATCAATAAAAGGAATTCAATCCTGCGCAATATGACTTATATAAAGTATCTTCATGAAAAAGCAGGAAATGGTATGATCTGATTCACTGTTACTGGTAAGACTGGGTGTTAAATTTGACTGCGACTTCCATATAAAGATATTATTGTTATATTATTACAGCCTATTTTTCTTAGTTTTCAATCACGTAATCAGTGATATACTGAATTAGTTAAATTGTATTGTTGGTAAACAGTGTATCCCTTAAACACATTAATCTGTAGACTCGAAACTTTGCAGAAGTCTTTTTTTTTACATAAGTAAATAAACCCTTACAGGTCCATGTCTTGTAGAAAATTCTACATTCTGAGAGCTCAGCGGTGGCTCATTTTGTAAACTTAATTTTTCAGATACATTACAGGAACATAGACACCCACATGTAAACACATGTCAGTTGAAAACAGTAGCAGTTGCCTTCACAATAAAAGCATTGCAGATGTATTGCATGTACACATACAATGGAAAAAACCTCATCTGGGCCAGACAGGGACAGCCCGAGGGCCGAATGGGACCTGAGGGCAGTGCAATGTCCAGGTCTGGTCTATTTGGTGATAGTACTGTGTGTTAGTGCAAGTGACAGAGCTAGTGGTGATTTCTAGTAGGTTCACCTTGCAAATACTGATGCACTGATCTATTGGCCGGACATTCTTATCCGCTGATATTGGTCCTGTAGCCTGCGGCTTATAGATAACAATGACTTCGAATAATGTGTCCAATGTTCATCTGTGATTTTTTTTGGTTTGTTTTGGGGTTTTTTTTATCTGTGTTTTGGTTTGTTTCAGAAATTTGCATGGTTTTTTGGTTTCACTGGCACAAAGGGGGGAATAAAATACAACAAAAACAAAATAAGTAGAAGAATTGGTCTAGAATTTAACCAACTTAAAGTACAACAGTAGAGACTAGTGCTTTGGCCAAACTCCTATCAGTCAAGTACAACTGCATGATATTTCTTCACTAATCCTCAATAATACTAATATTGTAACAGCAGCAGCATAGTATACCTGACCATATTGGTAGACGACGTTGATGGTAGACAGATAATCAGTAAGTGAAATATTATATTACACGTCTACACCTACAAAATGTTGATACTTCTCTAGAAACAGTTTTCGGCCAATGTTAGATACTGGCCCTCTGTGTTGGTGGAAACGGGGTGTAAGTGCACTTAACAGAATAAGTACTTTCATTTAACAAAACAAAAAGAGAAAATAGCTGAAGTGTAGCTTAATAGGCAATCATGTTTAGGGACTATACTTTCTCACCAAAGCCAGATGGATTAGAGCTATTTTTGTCACAACTGATAAACAGATATTCTTTTCTTCAATTACATCCAGCTGTGAAAATCCCAATTGTTTCCTGTGCCATTAAAAATACCACATATCTACCCTTTAGATATGTCTGCAGTAGCACAACTTACAATGTCCTGAGTATAAAAAATATGTTTAGTAGTAAATGTCTGAATGTACCTGTGACAATTTCTGTTTGTTTTCTGTCTTATGCTAAAACAATAAAAAATAAAGCAGACACACACACACACACACACACACACACACTCACACACACACACACACACACACACACAGTAGAGTTTAGTAGAATTTCTGAAATTAAACGTGATTTTTCTGTTTTCAGGCCCTGTCCCAAAATGCAGAACTCCGAAGCCGACTTAACCGCATCCACTCTGAATCAGTCCTAACTGAACAAGTTGTCAGCGTGAACATCATTTCCACACCTGATGAGGTAGGTCACAGCGGTCAGTTTGTCACTGACAGTGCTAATTTCCGACTCCTACATTGATGAAACAACAGCTTCCAAGGCTGGCACGGCCGTGGAAGTGTTTGCTTCCTGCATTTGTCAGCTGCCTTATTGATTCCTGTCCTTATAGATTGATGGTCTTTTCAGTAAGCCCTGGCAGGTAAGCTTAAAGGATCATTATTCTATGCAGAACCTGACAGGAAGGGTAATGGGAAACATGACTAATTAGAAATGGATGAGAGTCTGTGTAGCAAGCTGCAAAATTATGTCCATGTTGTCTCTTTATAGTGCTGAAGTTTGTTAACCTGTCATAGCAAGAACACTGAACGTCTCATGTGTTTGCATGTGTTTGCCTACAGGCTGGTGAACAGATGGGGATCCCTCTGACTCAGCAGGCATCTAATGAGAGTCGACTCTCCATGTCGGAGTCTGTGTCTGAGTTCTTTGATGCCCAGGAAGTGCTTCTGTCAGCCAGCTCATCAGAGAATGAGGTATAACAAAGGACAGTGGCTGCAGAGAGCCTTAGAGAAGGACCAGACAGTGGTTTGGACTCTGAGCAAATAGTAGAGATAGTTGAAAAAGAGGACGGTTCAAGCTGCTATGATGCTTTGAAGTCAGATAAAACATCCCAGATAGATACTTGTGGAGCTGGAGTGGGTAGAGAGTCTGCAGTAGGGATGTATTCGACCCAGAATTTGTCAGTCAAATCTGTTTAATACAACTCAACTTTGAATTTTTATTTTTATTTTTATTTTCCTTTTCCCTTTTTTTTTTATATCTGATAGTCAGAACATCCAGTGAATTCCAAGGATGTTGTTGACCACACTACATGCAGAAGAGTCATGAGAAGTTATTTTTGACCATTTATTATTAATAAAAGACAGATGTATATGATGCATGCTGCCATGTCATGAAAACTCAACTCACTGACCAAATCCAGTTACCCCTGGTAAGCAGTGGTATGAAATAAAAGTTTAAGGAATTAAGTGGGAAGGTCCATTTAGAATGTAAAGGTCATAATTTGCATACACTGCATACGTCTTTCCTGTCCTTTACACATGAGGTGTTAAAGACAGTCCATTTTATTGCTTCTCAAGTAGTTTTCACTACTTTGAGGACGAGTCAATACCTGGCAGAATTATAATGCATTTTAGATCATATTCAGGTGCTTCTCAAAAGTCTCTGCCTCTTATCCATGAGAAATACTAGTAAGCTTTTGTGAGATGAACAAACGAGAAGACGCAGCCTGAAGAATCTCAGGCAGCAGTTCATAAGAGCAGCTTGAAAACTAAAACAATGTATCGCAAACCACTTAATTTCTCTTAGAGGCATTTTGTCTTCCCCCATGATTTGAAGCTTCTTGCCTTGTTTAAAAATGTAGTTTGGTCTGTCAGCTGAAACAATAATTTCTACCTCGCCACCATTTTAACCCATTTGAACACCCAGCTGTAGAGAAATTGGTCTCTGAGGAGCCATTCAGCATTGATGCTCCCCAGACAGGCATTGAGCCACATGGAAGGATTAGTCTCTGAAGAAATTCATCAACCCACTGCCCTGTAGCTCCGATGGTGGGGCCACTCAGACCTGTGTTACAGTGTTAGCCTAACCTTCACCGGCATCTTGTGGCTGAAATAGAGGCTATCACAGCAAGTGGCTTCCCTTTGGCAGCATCATATGGCCTCATTGTGTTTTCTAAATATATACATAAAGTGTGTGAAAATGCTGCAGTGTCTCATCTGATGATTACTGCAGTGGGACAGATAGCTGGCGACTGCTGCAGTTTGTTAGCCACTGGCAAACTGCAGTAACTGTGTACGTGTGTGTATATGTGGCTAAGACCGTCTGCTGTTGTATCAGAGTTTGTGTTGGACTGTTCTGACTCACTCGGCTCTGTACCTGTTTTCCCTCATAGGGCTCAGACGATGAGTCATATGTCAGTGATGTGAGCGATAACATTTCAGAGGACAACGCCAGTGTGACTGATAACGTCTCCAGACAAAGTAGGTCCATTTCTTCTCCTCTGACCTACACCAAGCATACATAAGTATCTATTAAAAAGAGGGAAAAATGACCACAAGACGGGGTCCCACTCCACACAGACAGGTCATGCACGGTGGGCTTCATTAATCCGCATGGCCGAGGCACTTGACTTTGCAGGGCTCTTCGATGCCAAGGGCTACTCTTTATAAATGCTGTCTGTAAAAAGAAGTGGAATCTCCCTCCTTCATCTTTGTCACATGGCTCACAGAAATATATTTTACCACAGGAATCCAATACAAGTCTGCTTAAGCTACAAAACGAGATACGTGATTAAAGTATCTGAAGCCTCCTCTCTTCTGTATTAAAGAAAAAAAACCTGGAAAAAATGAATGTTACATTTCTGTCACAATATTCACCATACGTTTTCACAGTTTTCACTCTTCATGGCCACAATTAGTTGCATCCCCTTCATGTAAAGACCCTTAACTTCTATTATTACCGCACATTATTAGTAGTTTCATAGTATGTTGTTATAGACTTTGTAAACTGAAGTTATCTATGACTGTACAAATTAAATGTATTGTATGCGTGTGCATATGATAGTGTTTGATAGTGTGTTGGGGTATAAAATGAACAGAAAAAGGCAACAGGATGATTAATAGCAAGTAATTGTCATCCAAAATGTAATTATTTTGGCCGCCTTACTTATCAGCACCATAATCAAGATACGTTCAGAAAAATAGATCTGTTAGATATGTTACATCTGTCCTTTCACCAGCTCTGTTTAAAGAGGTTTTAATGTCTTATTAATTAGTTTTTTAGCCTTGTCTTGTAAAAATAAGGAAGTAAAATTCATGGTAAGAGAAATTTACTGGATAAAACAGCATCCAGTGTTCTTAAACCGTGCTGTACATTTGTGTTTTAGTTGGTTTAAATCATTTAAAAGTACTCCATTTTTCATATCATAATGCTGTCCAGTTAGTCTCTTCTGCTTCCTAAAAGTTCCCTTGTGATTCCATTTATACCTAATTCATCAGGCTTTTTAATTTGCTGTGTCTAAAGCACGTTGTAACCATTAAGTGGAACAAATATGGGCTCTGTAAATAAGAGTTATTACTCATTTTCCCCAGTGGCCAATGGAGACTTTGCTGGCAGTGCCTTCCGTAACGGGCGGCGCATCTGCCTGCCTGCACCCTGTCCTGACACCAGCAACATCAACCTCTGGAACATCCTGAGAAACAACATCGGCAAAGATCTGTCCAAAGTGTCGATGCCTGTGGAGCTCAATGAGCCGCTCAACACTCTGCAGCGCATGTGTGAAGAGCTGGAGTACAGCGAGCTGCTGGACAAGGCTGCTGAGACCGAGGATCCTTTTGAACGCATGGTAAAGAACTTGTCATGTAAGGATAGGATATAGGAGAGCAACTTCCAAAGTGATAGGATTTACAATTTTTTATATTTAGTTTATTTATTTCATTCATAAGATAAAATAAAGATACAGAAAAAGAAAACCTGCTTTTACATGGCAGCAAATTGACCACATTATGAATGAAAGGGAGTAGAAAAAAGAACAATCTTATATTTTCTGCCTCTCTTTAACAAAATACTTGTTTACCATAGTGATTTCAAACAGAATCAACCTCTCAATACAAGGTCTTCCATCACTTACAATTGACATGATTTGATTCAACAAAGTGAGATTTGATGGAATTTAAAAGAATATGCTGCACAATTCAGTCAATACTTTCATTTTATCATCATATATTAACTAAAAAAGTGCCTTTTCTTTGCTTTACCTAGTAAATGTATGCCATTTTATTGTGGCATCTAAAAAATATTAGGCCTTTCGACTACTCCATTGTTTACTGGCTGCAAATGTTTGATCTCATTTCTTGAAAATTAGGCCCATGGATGTTCCTAATAATTGTGTAAAAATAAATCATATTTTGCACTTGCAATGACATTAGAATTAGAACATCTTAATTCATCCCAGGGTGTATCTCATGCACACTTTTCCAACCAAGCACTCACATCTACAACTGCACAAGGGATATGCATGAATAATAGATTAGATGAGCAGTGAAAATGGTAAGCAGAGTTGACTTTTAACTGTTAACCAATTTGTATATAGGGTGGGTGTAAGAGGAGACGTACTTTGTAAAAATGCAGAACTAATGTTTATGGCACTGTTTCTACCATAAGAATATGCAAGCTATTATTAGCCTTATAGCATAAATGCCTAAGCCATATTTTTGGCAAAATTGCAATATCTGGATAAAATTAAGCAGCAGTGTTAGGAGAGTAAAATTACAGATATCACAATTTGGC
>JAPTYQ010000015.1:24278418-24293851 GCA_029814465.1 Ostorhinchus cyanosoma | reverse complement strand
AAATCCTAATAATTTTGATATGACAGACTCAAACACATACAGGCACTTACACTTCAAAAGAATATAACTAATGCTATGTATACAGGACTTATGTCTGCAAGAGATCATTTTCAAACCTTGCCTTTGGTTAGAATTTTAACAAATGACACTAAAACAAACAAAAACACTAAAAGTATGACAAAACATCTTTAACTCAACATAAAGTCTTGACAAAAGATTTACATTTAAACCCACATTTAACCCCAATCAAGAAACATGAATGTTACGAAAAAAGAAAATTCTGAATTAACTGAAGAACAGGAGATTAATGACAAAACGTGATTCAGTGTTCATTGGCTTGTCTATGTTTGAGCAACAGTTTTGCCTTAGTGTTAAAAATTTTAAAACAGTTGGTCTCTGGAAGATTTTAATGTTTATATTTCTGTCTCTTTTAACCAAGAGAGGCAACTGACCAAATGTTTTGTTGTTTTTTTTTTTCCTTTTTTGCATTTTGCTGGTTTGTCTCTATCAACCTTGTGGTGGCTCCTTTACTGTTAACTGTATTTTAAAATACTGTGACTGACTTTATTATACAAGGCCACTCACACGCTTCAATTTTGCAAATGAGAAATGTATACATTTTTCAAAACATAACAGATCAAACTTCCTCTGAATTACATAATAGCACCATCCAATATTTTTAAGCTTTGTTAGTGCGGTTGTTATCAGACATGTACATAAAGTGTCAGATTTAGAGATAGAAAACTGTTTCTGAGATGTGTTTTGTCTTGAGTTCATGCAGACAGAGTGAGAAAGACATTTAGTGTTCTCACCCAGCCCCAGGAGTGACACTTATCTAGACCAGCCTGGAGCTCTGATCATATGACTGGATTCATCCTGTCACTGATCCACCAAGAAACCATCCCTCTCTGCTGTATGTGGGCCATCACTGGACCAGACCTGATTAGATATGTGTGATCATAGACTATATATGTGTGCAAGATAGAAATATTTAGCATATCCAACAACCAGTGTTATAAATACTTGCTTGAATGGGTGATCATATGCTGGCACTAATAGCTGACAGTTAGTGGCTAATATAAGTAGCTAATACTTATGCTAAAGTAACAGCATGAACACTTTTATGAATTTTAAGCCTCACAGAGAAAAAAGTACAAACTCAAACTTGTACCAGAGGAAAACAGGTACTTTAGCCTCTTCAGTGTTTCAACAGTTGTCACCAGCTAAATAGATTCACCGATTAAAAGGACATTTTCAGAGATGCTACGATACCTCCACTTTTACGCTTTTAAATACTTACTAATACTAATATCAGGTGGAGGGAAAAACCTAAACAAAGCTATGCTAAACTACATTTCCCTTTTTGATTTCACTTCTCAAATACACGTTCTGACACATTTAACTTCGCTGTTCATTTTCGCTGTATTTATTTCAGCGTCGTAACCAAATTGTATTTAATCTACAGCAATTTTTCACATACCAGAGACCTTCAGAAACTCAGTTTGCTATTCGGGTGTTTAATATAGTTCTTGATAACCACAGTGAAAGTTGCAATAAAAAAACTAACCTCGTGTCGGGGGAGAGTTTCACTGCTGCTGACTGAAATCCCTCCTGAGACATGTTTACTGTTTCTACGCGTTGCTGGTAAAATAAAAATACTATGAGTTGTTTATCCAAGCACTTATATTCCTATAAATTACAATAATAGTTGGCCTACTGTGGACGAATGCTAACATCTATTCATTGTCGCCCGGCGGGGGAAATCAGCGAATTTAATTATATCAACATCCGGGTCAGCGGAGGGTCAAGTCCAACCAGTGTGAAGGAAAATGTGTGTCGCCATCTAGTGGTGAGTTATATAATAACACTGTTCACTATAGACAGCGTTTCTATGACACATACAGGGTGTCCAGGAAGGGCAACAACCCAAAAATTATTCTCTTAATTTGTAAAGTTGGAAGATGTTCTTTCTTTCTTCATTTATTTATTTAGTTTATTTTTTTTTATTATTATTATTAACCTTATTTAAAAAGATTTAAAGTTTTGTTTTGGATGCTTACATTATTTTAGTTTGCTCAAAGAAATGAAAATATTGCACGAAAAACAGAAAGTAAAAGGGTCGAAATTATTAGCCCCCCAGATCCTAATAGTCAGGTGTGTATCCTTTTTGCTGGGTAACATCATGCAGTCATTTGTTGTAGTTTTCAACAAGTCTCTGACACTTCTTTTGAGGAATCCCAGCCCATTCTTCTTTGGCAAATCTCATCCAGCTCTTCCAGATTTGATGGCCTTCTGGCATGGACGTTCTACTTTAGGTTACCCCACATATTTTCAATGGGATTTAAGTCAGGGCTTTGTGCAGGCCACTCAATTCCATTCACTTTGGTCTTCTGGAGATAGTTCTTCACCAAGAGAGACGTATATTTTGAATCATTGTCATGTTGGAAGATGAAGTGACTGACTGCTTGAGGTGTTCTTTCAAAATCTCCAAATATCTTTCTTTGTTCGTGGTTCCTTCCACCTTGACAAGATTTCCAGTTCCAGATGCACTAAAGCATCCCTACAGCATAATACTCCTACCACCGTGTTTCACTGTGGGGACGGTGTTCTTTGGGTTCTTTTAAATAATCCAAATTAGACATTATATTAGACTAGATAAATACTTTATTAATCCCAAACTGGGAATTGCTTTGTTGCAGCAGCCTTAACCTCTGTAAGAAACCAAAGAATAATACAACACACAAAAATGAATAAAAATGCACCCAGTAAAATTAAAACAATGAATACATAATGCACATACCCTCGTCTCTGGAGGTTCCATTAGTTCTATTTTGAGGAATTAGTATTTTACTTTATATAAGTTATACTCCACTTCAAATGTAGCAACATAGTAACAACATAAGACAAATGAAAGAAACAGAAAGCAGTAACAGTATTGGTATCATCTATCGGCTATTTAGCCAAAATGTCATTGTAAATATTTGTATAAGTGTAGGAGAACCAAGAAATATATCGAAAATATTAAAAGATTAAAATAGGCCACCCCTACATTTATTAAGGCACAAGTGGTAATAAATATTGCTATTAGACTGTACATAATTTATATTACTATAATGTAAAAGGCTTCTAGTTATAGCATAACTTGTAATATGCAATGTGTCTATGAGACATGACATTTTACAACTTTTGTCTTGTTACTAAGTTGTTTTTCTTCTTTTGACCTGGACGTCAATCACACAGCAGAGTAAGAATTATATGAAGGTACAAGTTTGTTTAAAAATCTAAAAACGAAATTTCATTTACGACACAGTAAAACTTAGATTTTATCTTCAGAGGCTAAGCTCAAATTCAGTGTCATTTTTACTCAATAAATGATTACATGATAGATGTTTAATTATGTAAACTATTACATTGCCTTATATTTTTAACTGTACACATGTATGTGACACACAGGACAGATAGAGGAAATCTTAGTTTTAACAATTTAACCACAACAACACAATGGATATTGCTTTTAAATTTGCTTTATTTTTATAACATCGTTTATAAAATATCAATACATTATTGAATGTCATCTAAAAATACAGTACTTGGAAAAGTAAAAATAAAAACTCTGCACTCTTTTCAACTTGTGCAGGATGCTGCTGCCAGTAAACATGACATCACACCTGTTCGACTCTCACTTCATTGGCTCCAGGTGCAGTTCAACATTCAGTTGAAACTTATGTGTTTTGTTTTTAGTTACATTCATGGTCTTACACCAGCGTATCTCTGTGACTCTGTCATTACACCAGCAGAGCCCGGCCTTCTGTGGGGTAACATCTACTGGACGTCCCATGGTCCATGTGCAAACACTGAAGTGATGGTGCCTATTCTTCTATTGTACAGAACTTTTGTCAGCTTTGGTTGTTGTAAAATGTTTTAAAAATAAAAGTTGATTAATTGATTGAAAAACTATCTAAATGTGAACTGAAAACTGCATTATTCACAGTTACTCATGAATCGATAGACATGAAGGACAGACATTAAAAATCGTTTAAAATCCTGATATGTCTGACTTACAAAATTCTCCATTTCTATTCACACACTTTCAGTAAATCGTGTCCTGTTTTTTTTGTTGTCGTCAGTGCGGCAGGCTGGGAGAAGGGGCTGTAGGGATCGGAAAGATGACTTTCTTCGTGAGTGAGAAAGCTGGTTGAGGCATCTGCTTCTTTACACCGGTGATATCGGTCCTTTGACTGACGTCTGCATTCACTTTGGTCAAGATCGAAACAAGGTCGTACTCACTGGAGACACAAAACAAAGACAATGGTGATATCCAGTTACTGCCTACATTTATTTACAATTATGTATAAAAATAATCATTTGTGCTGTTGTTGTTAAGCAGATGCTAAATTAAGCGGAGATTGTTCATTTGAATATAGAATCTACAATAGTTATGATGCAAATTGGGTAGAATTGGCATAACAATAATTAAACAAATTTTCCATTCTCAAGTATGTAGGTTATTTAATTTATGTTACTATTGATCAGTTCCTCTCATCACCAATCCAAACAAAACAAAAATGATCCAAAAATCTGTAGAATGTCATGAAATTAACCCTGTAAAGTCTGAACCATTAAATCACTCACAGAAAATTCCAGTTCTTTGAAACTGGAGCCTTCATTGATCCTTCTAAATGACCAAAAAATGTTTTTCAAATTTCAATTTCCATGTATAAGTTAAAATTTTATATCATATTTGATACATCGGGTCTCAATGCTCAAATATTATTTTCTTACAGAAACATAATATAACACAAACATGTCTAACAAATTGATAATTCCTTTTCAAAATTGTCAAAGTTCTGCCTCTTTCCTTTAATGACAGTCTTGTCGTGTCACTGGAAAGGCCTGTGGTGAACTAATTCCTCCCTCCTGGTGGATTATCCGTCTATTGCATGTATCTAATTGTCATGTAGAGGGCTTCAAAACTCATGTATCAAATATGATACGTTTGGCGTTATAGGGTTGATGACACCTTTACAGAAACAGGGTGAATTGAACGTCATGGACCAGTGATAACCAGGTAACATATGTATATTCACAGTGTTGAGCAGCACTTCATTACAAAAACAGCAGAATATTGAGGCAAAATTGTGTCAATAGTCTACAAAGGGTTAAAAGTTACAAAAATAAACACAATCTGACCACATCTTTACATTGTTTAACTCACCAGGGAACCATCTGGACAAGGTTGTGACACAATGTCTGAATAAACCATGTGCCGTGTGACCTCTCCCTGTAAGAGGTGTAAGATGGAACTGTGGCCATTCCCAGCAGGAAATCTGCATCAGATGGAATCGACTCTTTGACCTTGACGGCATCGCAACAAACCATCTCACGTTTCGGACCGTCAGTCTGGATGACGACAGCTGTCTGCTCACTGGTGCCCTGGCAAGCCTGGATGAAAAACAGCTTTGGCTTTTCTACCAAAGAAGGGCACCGAGATCCATTAAAAGGCTCGGTTAGTTCCCTGAGCTTGACCACCTGGCCGTCCACGCCGTAAACGCTGCCCTCCAGGCCGTGACTGAGGACGCAGCAGACCACACAGTCCATCTGACTGTGGTCTCTGCTGCTGAGCTGATTCACCGCCGCCAGCATCTGCTCCCTGGTGCAGTCGTTGTGTACTTCTATCTCAAACCCCAGCCACTCAAACACCACCTCCAGGGAACCTGCAGGACACACATGGAGGTGTAAATGGAGGCTGGAGAGGTAATGACAGTCCTATCTGAATGTTAACAATGATTCTTGAACAAAATCTCTGAAAATAGCCAACATCTACCAAGTATTCCAAAGAAATGACTCAGATTTTTTAAACTGGCTCCATTTCACATACTTTACATCTAGAAGTCATATTTTATTTTCATGTATATGTTTTTGTTTTTTGTTTGTTTGTTTTGTTTTCTTATCTGTTTCATTTGCAATTCCAGTCAAATCCAACTTTATTTATAAAACCCTTTAAAACCACCACACTGGATCAAAGTGCATAGTGTGTTTTGTTACATAATCGAACTAAACTAAACTAAAATGTTCCTAAATTGTTCCTAATATGTTAATTTGGCATAAATTTATAACACAAAGGTGCATTAATCCATGTGTGTGATGTGATTCCATTCAAGTACATCCAGCAACCCAGGAGATTAATGGGAAACAGTTTATTTACACCTTCATTTCATTTGTTAAACCATCTTTTGTGGTGGGACACAAAATCTGTGTTAACAATTCTTTTATTTGTTGTTATTTAGTGTATTTTGTTGCCTTATGTTGTTACATTTGATATGAACAGTGTTGAATAGCAACGAAGTAATAATACTTTTAATACTTTTCCTTTCATTACTTGAGTACATTTAATTGTAGATTACTTGATATACTTATGTACAATAAATACTAGATACTTACATACTTCAACTTGAATAGTATTTCAATTGGTGACTTGAACTTCTACCAAAGTCATTTTTTGGTAGGTTACCCGTACTTCTACTCTAGTGTGACTTTCCAGTACTTTAAACAAAACTGGAAATGGATCAGACAATTTTCACCCAAAACTCTGAAAGTGGCTTCATTTATTCATCCATTCATGTGTTTCTTGATTCTATAAAACATTAAAGCCTCAGGAGTTTGTCATTTACCAGTATTGCATAATCTGTGCTTCATGTGCTCATTCATATGACAGTTGGTGTGAATGCAAAAATGCAAAACACAGGAAGTTTTTGCTTACACTGCAGTGAGTTGCTGGTTTGGTTTGGGGTTGTGTGGTTAGTGTGAGTGAGTCCTTGCAAAAATAGTCCATAGTTTCACCAATAGTACTTGAGATAATAAAATAAACCTCCAATTTTAACTTACTTAAGTCAAACTTCGTGCCCTCACGCATCTTCAGACTTTCTACAGAGTTTGAGAAGTCGTAGTTGTTTATTATCAAGCAGATGCCTCTTTTTGATGAAGTCATGGGATACGTCTTCAAACCCTGTGGTGATACATGAAAAAAAAGGCAAAAATTGTTGCTCTATGCATATATTTTGTCATTTATTACAGGGAGGTTGCAAAAAAAATCCCATCAGATACCTCACTCTTTGTGACTATGGTTTCCAGTTGTAGTTTCCTGAAGGTTTTCTGTGTAGAGGTCCTGTCTTCTGGAGATGCTCTCAACATATCTACACTCTCTTCAGAACACATAATCACAGAAAAGGTAATAGAAGAGATAAAGAAATGTGTTTGAGTGTTAAAAAGAGTGTTATGTCATTTAAAATGTAGCTTACGACACAAAATTCTGCAGACCTTTGGGAGAGCAGCTTAAGTCACTGAATCGATGTGAAAAGAATCCAGAGTCTCCACAACTGGATCTACATGAGAAGTCTAAAAAAAAAATATATAGAAACAAACTTAATGCATGGTTGAGTTCTTTAACTATACAACATTCTAGTTAATACTCACCCACAGAGGTGTTGGAGGAATTCATAGACATCTGTGCAGGCCAGGGGATGAAAGAAGATAAGAAATACCATCAAGTCTCATTCATTTTATTTCAAGAATTCACTGATCAGCCATGATATTCAAACCACTGACAGGAGAAGTGGTAATAATACGGATTATTACTTTACAGTGGAACCTTTCAGTGGGTTGCCAGCAAGTGAACATTCATTCCTTAAAGCTGAGTGACTTTGAACAGGTTCATATTGTAACAGTGATGATCAGGTCAGAGCATCTCCACAACTGCAGGTCTTGTTGGGTGTTCCTGGTCTGCAGTGGTTAGTACCAACCACAGAAGGACATCCCAATCTCAGGACCACTGTTTATCTGCGAGAGGTTTTGGACAAGTAAATCTGATCCATGTAGGTCCACCTGTCTACTTCGAGGACTTCAGGGATCTGCTGCTAATGTCTTGGTTCAGAAACCAAAGAACACCTTCAGAGGTCTGGTGGAGTCTAGGCCTCAGGTCAGAGCTGGTTTTGTGGGAAAAGGGAAACCTTCACAATATCAGACAGGTGGTAATAATCTTATGATGTTATGTTATGATCCAATAGATGATCGACTGGTTGAGATCCAGTTGTTGATCTTTACTTTTGGTGGGTACGAACCACTTTACACTGGGAATGAAGAAGATCTGAAGATGCTCTGACCCACTGATTTGACCAGAACGATTTCAACACTTAGATACAAATAATGGATTAGATTTATTTAGCGCTTTTTTATGAACGCATACTCAAAGCGTGTGCAGTGGATATTCACTCCCACATTCTCACTCTGGTGGTGGTAAACTACATATGTAGCCACAGTAGCCACTGACAGAAGCGTAGCTGATAATTCATGCCTACAACCCCTCCGACCACCACCGGGCATTCATACACCAGTGTGAGTAGCAGCACTGGACAGAGTGGGATTTGAACCGCCAACCCTTCGGTTATTGGACGACCCCTTCTACCTCCTACTCGTTTATTTTTCTGTTTCTAATACCAACTATATCCCACCCACTGGCAGGTTCCATTGCAATGAGACCAAATAAAATTAATACCACTTCATCTGTCAGTAATTATAATGTTATGGCGGATTGGTGTAAAACTGTATCTGAATAATAATACTAATAATAATAATACTAGTAATAATAATAATAATAATAATAATAATAATAATAATAATAATAATAATAATAATAATAATACACACCTTGGACAAGGGCAGCAGGTCTATAGAAGAAGGAAAGAAAAAGTGCTCATTAGGGTTATCATTTTTCTTTTTTAGCCTTTATGTGCAGCAAATTTTTCAATCAAAAAAGGCTTGTATTTGACCTGAACAAGACTAGTTATGTCTTGTGACCGTGACTGCACCTATTGTGGCACAAATTTTGTTTTCAAACCAAAGATCACAGAGTCAATTTATATCACTGTCAAAACTTTTGGCTATGACTATCGATGTTAACATATTAGGGTTGAAGTTTATTCAGTCATCTTCCATAATACAGAACATACAATCAATGAGGTTGATTTTAAGTCAACTGACTGTGAATTCTATTGAGACTGAACAGGCTTAAGCAGAAGCTAAATGCTTATATACGCCTCAACTACATTCAAATCTAAATCAGTTTTAGGCACCAATCAATACATTAAAAATCATTCCTGCTTGTATCCCTCGAAAATATCTTTACAAACCAATGTTTTGAAAACCATTAATGAATTACACATCTTTAAATGTATATTTATGTCATTCCATAATATAACTCCAATAACAGAAACACATCTTTTTATACATTTAACAGAACCTGCTTTTCCCATAACAAAAGATTCATATTCAAGAGATGAATTATTTTAAGCGAGTTTACCTGACATTTCATTTGATGCACTCCTTTCACAAGCTAACTTTTTTGGGGTCTGATCCTAGAAAGAGAATGAAGAAAAGTTAGATTAGAGCTTAAAGAGTCTGTGACAGATATGACATTGAGGATGCTGTGTGTGTAGTAGAGTTTCATACCTGGTCTTGATTTAAGGGACATGACTGTGATCTGGGTCGACTCATCTCTTGGACTGTAGAGCTGGTGTAAGTTTCTGTTTAATTTAAAAAAAATAAATAAATAAGGAATTACAGACATTTAGGATTTAGACATAAGAAAATCTGTAAATGTAAAGGAATGACATTATCATCTTATTGTATTTAGTTAATTATGAACTGACTCTACTACTAGTCCGATACTTGAGATCAAATTAGGCTGCATGTGGCCCCTGAACTAAAATATGTTTTACACCCTTGGTTGTTAATATCTTCAGTGTAATTTTTGCATTTCACAAATTCATCCCGTGGACCAGATCTGACACTTTGGCAGGCCGGTTCTGCATGTTTGAAACCCCTGATTTAACCCATAAAGACCCAAACATCTACCATTGACCAAAATCATGTATATAAACTGTTTAATCCCCTTTGATCTATTAATCCATGTAAATAATTGGTGTAAAATGCAGTTCATCATCTTTTCATGGTCGTCAGATATGACCCATTTGGGCGTTCAGAGGCTCCGTAGTTACCATGGAAACACCATCATCTTCTACAACATTGTTTCACCAGTAAAACCTATGGAGTTGGACCAATGACAGTGGATGGAGACACTGGGTTTATGTTCAGTTAATGAGAGATTTTGCTGAAAAAGTCACTTTTTCTTCTGTTTTCTCTTCTTTTCGATATAATAATCCTCAACTTTACTCTGAGTTTTTATGAACATCTACATGATCAGTGCATTAAATATAGGAAAATGCATGATTTAAACTGAAAAAACTCAAACAAAGGAGGATAAAATTACAATAAATGGTGATTAATCACTTACGACAGGTTAAATATAGAGAAAAATAATTTGGGAACTGACACAAATGTCACACTAGGTCCTTATCGGTTAAGTTATTAATGTTAATGTACACCGTTGCCCATAAAGTTGGAATAATTTCATTTTCTGACACATTCCTCTTTTTTTATTCCTATTTACACACATCACATCACATCTGACCACATACAGTGATTACACACTGAACCCCAGTTACACTTTATCAAAAATAAATCACATTGTCACAATCATTTCACAAGAATTCCAACTTTATGGACAACAGTGTTAAAAAAAAACAAAAGCCAGTAAAAATATTGGGGAAAAACATTAGTATAATATTTAAGTGACTGAAAAATGAGGAAAAAAATGAACATATGTTTAGGGATAGATGTATTATTATTAAACAGAGAAGTTGTGTGAGTGTCAGTATTACAGCAAGGAAAACTCAGTTATGCAAACCATTGTTTCAGCCTGTTACTGCTTAAATACTGCTCAACATTTGCTAGAATACCTTCATAAAAAACACACTCTTCTCATGGGTGTGGTGTTTTTGTCCTTATCCTTCCTGTTTTGACCCGCACTACTAACCTGCTGCTGTCTGCAAAATAAAAACCACAGGCTGATGTAATTCACTGGCTATTACAAGTGATATTTGTACTTTTCTGTCACTTACCCTGCTGTTCTTTAAAGCAGGCGATCTTTTCCTTCAACATGGGACAAATTGACTCGATTATGCGCTGCAGTAAATCTAGATTTGTGTCACCGAGAAGGTCCTGGTGTTCCATCTCCATGAAGACCTCCAGTGTTGTCTATAAAATCAGACACATTTAACACAACAAACCACGTCATATCAGTTACCAGCTTTTAACACTGATGCTCTGCAGATGCACTCACAACATTCTCTTCCAGTTTCCTGCGCTTGAGCTTGTCTTTTAATAAGAACTTGGTGTTTCTCAGGTCCTCCTCAGTTAGAGACTCAGACAGGTTGTAGAGAAGCTTCCTAGAATTCAAGAAAAATGTGCAGAACGTGATCATTCATATGATAATGCACTTCCAAATTACCCATTCTCTTCTTGTCTTTAATAAATTAATCAATTCAGGTACTTCAATGATGACTTCACCTTAGCTCTGTTCTACATGAATGAATGTATTTAGCCAAACCATTTCAGACTGTATGTCATTAGGTTTTACATTTAGTTTTTATTTGAGGCTTCTTCTCGTTGCAGTTTTTTTTGTATTTTCCATTTACATATTTACATAAAAAATCCGCATCCTATTAAATTAAAACTATCATATAGTATCATATTGGCATGATCATAGACCCTGGGGTGTTAAGAAAAACTGTTTCACTGGATGAACCTCAAATAGTCAACAGTGGCAGATCAACAACAAATTATTTTATTATAAATGCTTCAAATTCCTTAAAACTTACATTTTGTATTATCATACACTAATAAAATGAATACAATTTAACCTCACTAATGCAATCACTTCTGGAACCAAAGCGAAAAGTTGGCTTTAATACGGTCTCGGCCTCAGTTATGGCATTGAATCCTATTGTATTCCAAATAATTTTAATTTAATTTTAATCATAAATTAGAAACAACAGGATACAGTAGACGTATTGCATTACCATGTATTATAATTGATGTATTTATTGTCACTCAAGATAATTAATAACACTCTTTGCCTCTGTCTTTATTAATATCATGTATTCAAATGCTGATGTCTTACAACAGAGTGAAATATCCTGTGTACATAACTTGAAAATGTCAGTGTCAGTGTCTTTAGTGCTTTGTTTATGCAACATACTATGCATTACGATCATACTTCACAACACAATATACACTTTAATCTTAACTAGATACGTCTCCTGGAAACTGTTTATTAACATACAACTAAAAGAAATAACTAACCCTGAGGTTTGGACACTGGTTTGACTATAAAAAAACAGATTAAATAATACAAAAGCATCTAAAGCATGAAGACTTTCTAGTTGAACCTTCAGTGGATATTTTACCTGTAAGGAGAGATAAGATCTGCAGTCATAGATGCTTGCTCAGTGAGCCTGAGTTCACGGAGGAGGCGGGACCTCTGGATGGTGGTGAGGAGTTCCACCAGCAGCTCTGGTCTCTCCTGCGACAGAAGGCCTTCATCCACCAGACAGGAGAAGAGATCATTGGACGAATCCATCGAGGTCAGGTTCCGGTTCAGGAGGTCAGTGCAAAGAAACGCCATGGCTCTCACCTCGTCTCCACTCAGAGCCATCCCCACATGCAGTAGCAGCTTTTGGAAATCCATTTACTGGAACAACAAGACACAGACATTTGACTCATTTTAGGTCAGACATAGACAGCTGCAGTTGTTATGGGACGAGAACCACTAAAAACAACTTTTAGTACCAAAGAAAATGACAAAGTGATAAAAGCTCATCACTGGACACAGCTCTAAAAGATGCTAAAACCACCTGAATGAGTCTGATTATGAGGCTTATGCAGGTATAAAGTTATTATGTGACGTTATCTTTGCTAAGTTCACAGTTTTTTTATGGTTCAGATTAAACTGTGACAGTTCTGACCTGGTTTGGATGATTCCAAACAGATTTTTATTGCAGCTACTGACGACACAAACCATACAGGAAACAGAGGGGATTTATAGTTTTACTGTGGCTAAGCAAACAGAGCTATATTATAAAAAAACTATGAGCTGGCGCAGAGACCTTCATCAACATTATAAGACAGTGTTCATTTATCAAAATAACCCACTGGTAACCTGCTCTCTTAAGCCACGGCCACCCACCTCCTCCTGCTGGTTTTGAAATATCAATACTTCATAAAACCCCTTCACACTAAATCTAACTACACTGCCTTTTATTCAGGGTGGGAATGTGAAGAGATTTAAATTCCACTTTATAGAGACACAGGCCTAGTGTTTATGGGACTGTTTATGGTGTTTAAAGTGTGACTGACACACTTCCTTGTTTGACCACTGTCTTTTACTTTTCTTTTCTTTTGTTTGTTTTGTGTCTGGGCCCCATCTCAATAAGCTCTTCAGCTTCCCAGTGTATCCCATTTCACATAATGTAAACACAAAATGCAATGTTTTACACGTGGTTCTTTTAATAGATATGTGAAAAAAAAAAGAAATGAAATGAAACATGTGGTTTGAGTGTGGGTTAATGTGTTAACAATGACGTCACAACTAACCTACTTATACAATATTGATCATTGGACATAAAAGGGATTTAAATGACCATCCCTTTTCTTTCTTGTGCTGAAGTCATTAAAGCTGTTTTTTCTTTATGCATAGTTTAGAACAGGAGTGAAAGAAGTGAAATAATAATATAATAACATATAAATAATATATATAATATATAAATAATGTCATCTCCAAACTTTCCTCTATTTTTCAGAGCAAAAAAAAGATGAAAATGTTTACATCTACCTACTAACTTTTAAAACAATGTGAATAACATGAACAAACTGAAATTTCTTAAGAAAATTAAGTGTAATTTTGACAGTATTCTGCCTCAGTTTATCATTTACACGTGTAAATTACATCTTACAGATCACATTGGATCAACAAATGCACAAAACATTTAATAACAGGCAGAATATTAGTAAACTTGCACTTCAGACATTTCAAAATGTTCATATTTGTTGAGGTTATTTGCATTTTTGTGAAAATGATAGTTTGTTTTAGTGCAAATACAGTAAAATGACATTAAATGTTTCCTTTTACAAAGAGAAAAATTTGGGGTTTATAGGTTATTACGATAGTATTCTACTGATCTGACACACTTGAGATTAAATTGTTGTGTATGTGGAACCTGAACTAAAATGATAATATATTAAGTGTAATTTTTTCATTTCACAGATTCATCTCAGGGGCCAGACTGGACCCTTTGGTGGGCTGGATCTGGCCCACCCTTTCAGCTCACATGTTTGAGACCTCTGCTTTAGAAGGATCTGTGATTTTTTTTATTTTATTTTTTAACTCTGACTTTCACTGGCTCTCCCTCCTCATAATCTCCCTCAACTAATGATCAACCCCAGACTAACCTGAGTAAATAAAAAACCTACAGAGTGTCCCAGTGCCTCCAGCTTAACTTCAGTACTCATTGCATTACTTGTACAAATCTTTACCAAATGATGGAAATCAATCCTTTAAAAATGTTCCCTAAAGTAATGTTTTGCTGATGGTGTTAAGCTGATCTGGTAACTGGGATTTATATCATTTTCATACTCATCCCTCCTTCTGAATCCTGAAGGAGATGAGTCACATCAGGTTTGACGTTTTTGGTTTTTGTTGTTACATTTAGTCTTCTTTCACACCTCTTTCTACCTCCGTGATTTCCTGTAAATAGATCTACTGAATGAATGTGTGACTATGAGAGCTACAGGATGATAGAGGTGTTAACACTACTGTACCTCCAGCAGAAGGATTACAGCCTTAAATGCCATCACTGATCACTATAACCTCCTGAGACCCAGGAAAGTAAATGTTACAATTTCTATTTTTGATAAAATGTCCTTTGCAGTGGACAGGATTTTTTTTTCTAAGTCTTTTCTAAACTCTTGTCCCCTTACAAAGGATACAAATGCATTGTTAGGTCTCAGGAGGACAACCGCAAAGTAATGTTAAACAGACTTATTTGATTTTTTTTGCAATTTCGTCAAATGAAACGAGACAACACGACAGGAAAAAAAAGTATGAAGATGCGTCATTATACCTGTTTAGAGTCGAGTCCACTTCAACATAATCACAGTAGTGCAGGAAGCAGCCTGTAAATAAACGGTAGTGAGAGGGGGAGAGTATTTAAACTCACAAAAATTAACTTTTAAAAGACTTCGCAACTCGGAAGTAGCTCATTTTCCAACACAAAGAGGAAGCTGAAATCGAAAGTGAATTCTGTAAAAAACGGACAGGGCGAGACCGACACTGATTGGACAAGCGTAGCCCCGCCCACCATGCCGTGACGCACATGACCTTTTTAGAAAGAAAGAGGGAATCCCAATCTAGATAGATAGATAGATAGATAGATAGATAGATAGATAGATAGATAGATAGATAGATAGATAGATAGATAGA
>JAPTYQ010000015.1:24250697-24263361 GCA_029814465.1 Ostorhinchus cyanosoma | reverse complement strand
GTACAAAATATTTAGATAATTGGTAAAATGTGAAATTCTCAGATTTCTTTCTTTCTCTGTGATAGGACATAGATGCAGGACTGAGAAGTTAAGATCCTTCATGCTCACTGCCAGCAGACTCTATAACACCTCAGTCTGTTTGATTAGTTTGCGGTGTTTGTTTTTATTGAGCCGATGAAAAAAAAAGAAGTCTGGGTATAAATAAAGTTCATCTGTGTCTGTATGTTGGGCTTTGGAAAACACCTTTCTGAGATTTAGCACACAAAATGATTACTTGATTACGTGAAAATATAACCTGCACATTAACCCTATAATGCCAAACATATCCTATTTGATGCATGAGTTTTGAAGCCCTCTACATGATCAGCGTGATATTTTTTTTCTTGAAAAACCTGATGTATACAATTAGATACATGCAATACACAGATAATCCACCAGGGGGGAGGAATTTGTTCATCAGAGGCCTTTCCAGTGGCACTACAAGATGATTGATGCTGGAGGACGAATTTTGTCAATTTTGAAAAGGAATTCCAATCCATCTTTATTTATAGAGCAGAAATTTAAACAGCCACAAAGGTTTCCAAAGTGCTGTACAATAAAATGAACGCAATTAAACATAACACATAGAACATAATAAAAGCTAAAAAATACTAAGATAAAAACACAGTAAAACATAATAAATGAATGATAAATAGACTGTCCACCCCCATTAACAATTTTCTTAGACATGTTTGTGTTATATTATGTTTTTCTTCGTTCAAAAATAATAATATTTGAGTAGTAAGGCTGGATGTATCAGATATGATGCAAAATCTAAACTCGTACATGGAAATTGATATTTGGGGAAAAAAAAAAGTTTTTTAGTTGTTCCGAAGGATCAATAAAGGCTCCAGTTTCAAAAAACTGGGCATTTTCTGTCAATGATTTAATGGTTCAGGCTTTACAGGGTTAAGTGATGCTGAAAATAATAGTTGGTTGCAACTGTAGAGAAATGCAGACTGTTTATGTAGAACAGGACTCACCCCATGGGCTGAGCACACCTGTCCGTTAGGTCCACTGGGGCAGGTGCTCATGTTCAGAGACTGGATGGGGAGACACTTATGGTCAAGGCACATCATTAACGGCCCACAGGGAGTCCCATCCTCCACGTAGCCTAAATCAGTGTCATCATCTAAAAGGACGTGGCCACCACTGGGAGGGACAAAAGAGACAAACTGAAAGGGGAGAAAAGACTAGAGAGGCTGGTACATGTACAGTAGGTGTAGGTTTTACAGACACAAGTAATCAAAAACAATGGTTACGCAATCAAGTACTAACGCCTGTGTGTATCACATGACTAAAACAGACAGAATGGAATGCCTAAAAGCACTGTTTTTGTCAGTGCAATGTCATAGCTATTGATGTAAGAACTTATAGTGATTTTAGTGATTATCAAGAAAACCATAGAAAAAGTCTAAATATCAGCTCTTACATTAAACTACTATGAGCTATTTTTGTTGTTATCATTATATTTGTCCAAACAAATGTACCTTTAGTTGTACAAGGCATTAAAATGAACGAGAAATTGAAGAAAACAAGTGTGGTCTAATCACTTTAACCACATCTGTAGTAAATATGTGCTTACCTGCAATCTACCAGCTTGCCTTGGTGGTTAAAAGTGGTGGGGGTAATTTCTCCTTTCATTATTCCGATGCGTGGGGCACGTCCAACATTGGTACACAAAAGGTACCCACAGAACACATCACTGTGGAAACAAGCACAGAGACTCTGTGGACAAGCCTGCAGACAAAGCTCAAGGTCGAGCACAAAAAATATCATAAATACAATAAAAGCTCCAAGGGCCTCCTGTATGAACGGTGCACAGATCTTATCGTGACATGTGTGAGCGAAAAACAGAATTTTTGTGGCATTCATTAATACTTGAGTACTTTCCACTTGTCCTATTAATGCTTTGCCCTAATAAGAAGAACAATAGGTGGATTTATATGGAGCTTTTCCAGGCACTCCAACCGCTTTACACTGAACCCATTATCCCTAGACCACATGTAAGAAAATGAACACAGCAGCCGTGCCTTTTGTGTAATGAAATATTAACTGTGATGAAAAAGCAATTTACTTGACAAAAACCGAGAAGAAATTTTCAACAATATTTTATTCATTTAATAGTTTGAAATATTTATATTGCCTAATGTTTTTGATGCCATTGCTGGACTATCAAATATGACTGAAGCAATGAACTGTACTTTAACTGTCCACTCAGAGGCAAGGTGTACACATCTGTTCCCCTCCTTCAGTAAAAAGCAACACTATTAATGCACAAATATTGAATATTCAGTGTAAAGTGTGTTGGCCCATATTTTAGGGAGATTTTTGATTTTTTTTTGCAAATTAAATCATCATAAACACCTTAAAGAGGCTATATATAGTATTTTTACTTTCAAATATTTAACACTGACCTAAAATTGTCATTAGTGTTTAGAATAAAGAGCTCTGAAGTTGGGACAAAGTTTACATTTTGGGAACAGTAGGTCAAAGTTCCCATTTTTTTAATGAGTTTTTCAAATCATTTTTTCCTCCCATTTACTTAAAATGGGTGAAATTTCAAATGTCTGTGGCAGAAAAACTATTGGTTTAATTCATACCAAATTTGGTTTATCGATTGCCGATATGATTACATTTTGGGAAAAGTAGGTCAAAGTAAAAATTTTATGACTTTTTTAAAAATCTTTTTTCCCCCATTTACAAATAATGGGCGAGATTTCACATGTCTATAAAAACCTAAATTTTGTGTGAATTTACAGCAAACTTGGCACACATATAGAGGCGATTGATATGCTGATATCGGCACATGCATAGACATGATGACATCAGCTGGATCGATGCCAAAATAAGCTACAATACGTGCGAGGGGCGGGGTTTGTTGTGCCTGGAACCACTTATTAACTTTGCTAAGTTAGCTGTGTTGATTCATGGTTCAGACTAAACTGTTTGAACAATTCAAAACAGATCTTGACAGCGAAACCATGCAGAACACAAGTGATTTGTGGATTTACTGCGGTTGTTTTCCATCGAAAAACAGAGCTATAATGTAAACTATCAGCTGATGCAGCACACGAATATTATAAAACAGTGTTATTTTGACTGTCTGTTAAAATAACTAGCTGCAAGTTTTATTTTTACAGAGGAAAACTTAATGATACCATAATACTGATGTGTGTAAACAATGAGCTTTACACTTTATTCAGTCTGTGGGTACATAGCATTAATTCATTGGTGGTTTTAGTAGTTATAAGTGTGTTCTAATATGTGACTTCCCTCTGCTGTTGAGAATATGGAATAGGAATAGTGCATATTACTTCTTATATTACCTTAGTAAGTCTATAAGAGAAATTTAATTACCTTTAAACATAAAACCGACGTGATTTTCTGACCCCAGTTACTAACCCTCAGACCCAGCAGGAGGAGACAAATGACCAGGAAATGACACATAATCACTAAGCGAACAGATATTGACCCCCTGTAGTAGTCCAGCCCGACACAGAAGTCAGAGTTGATAAGGAGCCTCTCCCAAACGGCACGCTTTCGAACTGAGACTGAGTTCATTCATCTAGACTGTGCTGCTCCGTACACATCGCCCGTCCCTTTGGCCTTCACTAGTGTAATAAATCATGCCCTCCTGTTGAATTAAGCTGAAGTTATTCTTGTACGTACAGGTGGAGGAACACCTGATTAGTCACTGCCAAATACAAATGTATGTCACTCCATAAAAACGGTTCAATCTGGTGTAAATGTTCACAGAAAACATCCATGCATGTGCGCTGATGATCCCCTGAGACATGACCTCTGCCTCCTGATGCCATTATCTTTATAGAAGAACAATGAGCTACTTTCTTTCTAACTCGTGTAAAGGAAATTGCAAAGTTAATTTGATTTACTTCAATATTTTCCACTGAAACTCACTGTTTGCTACACTGGATCCATTTGTCTCCATCTCTTCCACAGTTGCCTTTCTCTGTGCCTTCTGTGTTGAGCTTTTCGTAGCAGAACTTCTCCGAGCCTCCGGCCTCTGAGGGTAAGACACAGCAGTGACCTGTACAGCACTGACTCCAAAAGCCTCTTTCACACAGTACGCATCCCCTCTGACACTCTAATAACGCTAACACCCATAATAGCTCATCTGCACAGAAGGATAATTAATCTTACTTGGACCCCAGATGTATTTACACTGGTTCTCTCTAGTCTTGCACTCTCCGTTGTAGCAGCGGCCCTTCAGACAGCGATACACAGAAAACCAGAATTAATATATTTTTAGTTTCCTGCTCCCAAACTGTTCTTCTGCTAAATGACTGCCTCTGTTCTTCCACGTCATCAGTCTGCGTACCTGGCCGACCTGGCAGAAATAACCGTCTTGTTTGTGAAGGTTTGGAGGACACTGCAAAAAGCAAAAAACTATGTAAGAATGCATATTATAATCAAAATGCATAAAACAGGGATGTCAAATTCATTTTAGTTTAGAGGCCACATACAGTACAGACCAATATGATGTCAAGTGGGCAATGATAATGAAAAAATGTAAAATCTGTACATCCACAAACTTACCTTAAAACTCTGAATAACATGAACATGCTTTGAGAAAAATAAGTGCAATTGCAACAATATTATGCCTCAGTTTATCATTTACATTGCAATTTACAGATCACAGTAGATCTACAAATAGAAAAAAGATTTAATAACAGGCAGAATGTTGTTAAAATTGCACATTGTAGGTTGTTCATGTTTGTTCAGATTATTCACATTTTTATGAAAGGATAGCTTAGAAATGGAAATATTTTCATTTAATTTTGTCCTTATTAATTGGTTATTAAGAGAGTATTTTACTGGTCTAACCCACGTGACATCATATTGGTCGATATGTGGAACTAGAATGATTTTAACATCCTCGATTGTAAATATCTGAGTGCTTCTATGAAACTGGGTTCATTTTGGTACCTGGCGCTTTTTAGACCCAACAATAAAAGAGAAATTTAGACATATTTCCCCCCAGGATGTACCTAATGATGACCTCGGACAAAAAAAATTATACTCTTGTTCTGACCCATCCCAAAATTAATGAATCTTTATCAAATATTGGGGACAAAAATAAGACCAAAATTGGGACCGGAAAAGCTACCTATAGGTGTCAGTGTATTTAATGTGGAAAACACGGCTGTAAATGGTCTTATATAGCGCTATAAATAAAGACGCTGTGTTAAATTTGACGATCCTAGTGGTTTTTCTAATCCAGACATACAGGTTTTTCATAAATCTTAGTCTCTTTACAGGTTTCATGTGTAACCCATCGTGTCCACTAGTGTTACATGCGGAACCTGCCCATTTAAACACAAACAAATCATGAGTGATTTTGCAACAGCGGACATTTTTGTGAAACACTCTGCCTTGCATAATTAATTTGATTCCCAAAATGTACCTGTGAAAGAATAAAAAGATAAAAAAAAAAGGTTTGTGTCCTTTTTAGTGTTACATGCAGATTTTTGTATAAATATAAAAATGTGTTATATCTAAAAAAAATACCTTCTCTTTTATCTGAGTAAATATTTTTTTTTAAAAATAGACCCAAACATGCTTCATAACATTAGTCTACCTCTAGCCCCTCTGTCCTGTTTTTAAGTACCAGTTTCATAAAAGCACCCATCTTCAGTGTAATTTTGGCAGATTTTTTTTTTCCCAACACATAAATAATAATAGCGTACCTGACCAGAGTCCCCAGAGCAGGTTTCTGAAATGTCACAGTCATTCACAGCATATCGGCAACTGTAGCCTCGAGGATAGAACTGGAAACGAGAAAAGTGAAGTTAGCGAAAGTGAAAATGAATGTTTGGTGAGTAGGGTGTACATAAGCTTATCTAAGGTTTTAAGAAAAATGCAATGTGTGCTGTTTGATTTGTTAATTTAAGGCATTCTCTTCCTGATTCCTTTTTTTTTTTTTTCCCCCCATACTCTGCTCTTCACAGCATGAATCTGATAAATGCTGCAAAGTCAGAAAAAGGCTTTGAGGGCTTCGAGGAGGAGCTGAAGGAGCAGGTGTGGATGGTTCAGAGCTGCCTTAACACCTACCAAAAGCCGGGAAAACCAGACTGTATTTAGGGTATTTTGCTGCTTTACCTTGCTATCATGAAGCCCTTTTCAACAGGAAACTGAAGACCTGAAGTTCTCCACAGATTACCCAGACCTGCCTAACAATAACAGCTACTCCACCTCTGCCTTCGTCTCCCATTTGTGTTACTGTGCGACATTAGATCACATCCAAATATGCAACATAAAGAAAACAGTTGGGCTGCATCCAATATAATCCATATAATTTTAACCAACACTATATTTAACCCTCGCTATATCTTTGAAAACCCCGGTGACTGAAAAAAAATCTAGGCCTCACAGTCTGAAAACACAGGCAAAGAATCCATTCAGAGGTTTTATGATCTTAGAAATAGAATGAGAATGATGGAATTTTCACCTGATGATGGTAAAAAAAAAAAAAAAAAAATCAAGCACTGCAGCATTTAGAGACAAGTGATAACAAATACTATGAAACTATTGCAACCTTAATCACACTTTGAATTTAATATCCGTAAAAACAAGTTCATACCAGACAGGTGTTATTGCAGCAGGGGCCGTCACTGCAGTGTGCCCCATTAGCGAGGGAACACTTTTTGCAGCATTCCTTGTAGCACTCCTGAAAATGAACACCAACAGAACTTGAACCCACTGAGTAAATAGACGACAAATCACAGACATGAATCACTGGTGTAAATAAAACTCACCGCTCTCCCTCCGCAGTCACACTCCTCTCCCACTTCTACAAATCCATTCCCGCAGTCTGTGGCCTCAAACAGCTGCCAGAAGAAATCAGGAGAGTGTGAAGGACGCAGTGAGAAAAGCATGATTTACGTTGGTTGGAATGTGTGCACGGAGCGGCGGGAACTGTGGGCGTCTCACCTTCGTCGGCCTGTTAAACAGACACGAGCCTCCACCTTTCAGAAGGAACTCTTTGTAGTCTGAGATGCTGCATTTGGAGAACCGCCGTGCATGCTGAACTCTGTGGATCAGGGGTGTCAAACTCATGTTAGTTCAGGAGCCACATTAAGACAAATTTGATTCAAAGTGGGCCAGGCCAGTGCAATAATAACATAATAACCTATAAATAATATCAACTCCAAGCTTTCTTCTATGTTTTAGAGCGAAAAAAGTACAATTATGTGATGAAAATGTTTACATCTATAAATTATCCTTTAAAAACAATGTGGATAACATAAATAAAGTGAAATTTCTGAAGAAAACTAAGTGTAATTTTAACACTACTCTGTCTCAGTTTATCATTTACAGGTGTAAATTACAACTTACAGATCAGAGTGGATCGACAAATACACCAAACATTTAATAACAGGCAGAATATGTTTTAAATTTGCATTTCAGACATTTCAAAATGTCTGAAATTTGGTCAGGTTATTTGTGTTTTTGTGAAATGATAGTTTGTTTTCGAAAATGTTTACAAAGAGAAAAAAATTGGAGTTGTGTTTCTAGGTTATTACGATAGTATTTTACTGATTTGACCCACTTGAGATTAAATTGCTCTGTATGTGGAACCTGAACTAAAATGATTAAAATCTTCAGTATCATTTCTGCTTTTTACAAATTCATCCCAGGGGCCAGACTGGACCCTTTGGTGGGCTGGATCTGAGACCCCCGCTGTGAATGAAGAAAACATGAGGACGGAGTTTGGTTCCGTATGCTGTGAGATTTCCAACAATATAACACATTGTCCCACACAGTTTTTATTTCTCTTTAGACTCGTCTCGTTGCGCTTTTTTCTCATATTCTTGTTCACACCATATTTAATTTTTACACAAACTGAAAAAGATGTGGGCTCATTATACGGTTCTCTTACAGACTGTGTGATAACTCAGTAAAACACCAAACACAAACTGAAAACTCCTCTGCCCTTTTCCAGGAACCTGTAATTGTTTTACTATCCTTATTTTTTGTAAGTGTCTCGGGGGTATTTACCCAGTGTCCTCCATTATGCAGCCAACCCACGAGTCAGCACAGCCACATTCCTCTGCAAATAAGAAAAAGAGAGAAGAAAAACACACAGAAAGAAAAAAGGTTTAAATGTGGACTAAAGGTAATAGACACATATTTATAGACACCTAGATTTTTATGTTGTTTTCTTGAATTTACATAACTCTATTTCATATCTCTATATGTCTTAAAACATGATTTTCACGTTCTTTTGTGCCCAAAAAGATTCCATCTATTATGAAACTGCTCTGCTTTTCATAGGTTACATTTACAGATGTCATAACTAATAACTGTCATTGTTCATTATAAACTCAGCAAATTCCATTACTTTACATTAGACTTGGCATTTTTTAGAATTAGAGACTGCTTTTTTTTTTTTTCACAGATATTTAGTGTCCAAAAATGTGTTTTGTTTTTAAGAGGGTTCATCATTAGGGTATTCAGTTACAATATATTAGATTACTAGTTATTTTATTGCATTCCCTAAGTGCATTCAATGGCAGCTCATTGCTCTTAATGCGCTAAGTGCTAATGCTAATTGCACATAATTACATAAATAAAGTGAATTAACATTAAATCCTTATACAGTCATGACCAAAGGTTTAGGCAGTGACACTAATTTCGCTGCTTCAGTTTTTTAAGATGTTTTTCCAAGTTTGTGTTCTATGTCTGAACAGCTATAAGCATTTTAGAAATTATAGACTTACTGGTAAAAAAAAAAATCAAATTTTTTTGGAAAGAGTCAATTTGGGTCAATGCCGAACTGTATGGCCATGACTGTAAACTCTATCAATAACGCCCTTTATGAACAAGTCTAAGTCTTATTTCTAGATATCTCAAAACTCATAAAATCATATTACATTAGATTAATGTTATGCATGTTTTAATCAGAGCTTTGACCATCTGAAGTGTGAAGAAAATACTTTGCTTTCAAACTGTAAATTGTATACTTCATTATTGACCGATGTAAAAAAAAAAAAAAAAAAAAAAAAAGGAAGAAAGGCAAAAAATATAAAAGTAACATACCTCTAAGGTGCATTTGTAACAACAAGCTTTCACTAATAATTATAAACATGTTCACAGCATAGCCAGGGTTGGCTCTGGAACCCCCACGATCCTCATGAGAACTAAACGCTTCAGAAAATGATCGTTTGGATGTTCACAGTGTACGTCTTTAGGGTTTAAAATGTCATTTTATTGGGGTTTGAGCGACTGAAACCTTATGATTCTGGCTCTGAGCAGCCTTCCCTCTATGTGTTACTCATACAGACAATGAGGCAGTGATATGTGTGTTTCATGTATACTTCTCTTGGATGCCGGGTCCCACTGGATGCCCAGGTTCTGAGCCAGACTCTGGGAAAGAGACCCTGCCATGGACCAGGTGGTGCCATACTGTGGGCACGGCAGAGAGCAGAGATTATTGACTTGGACTCACACCCGATACAATACACTGTTAACGTGATACATAAACAGTACAATACTGGGCGTTGGAGAGTAAATCTGACCTCATTGACTCCTACTCCGCGGCTCACAGAGCACATCCCCCCAAAATACGCTGCACTGCTTCTGCGGTAGTGGAAGGTCGCATTTCTACAAGGATGTTAAGAGAAAACATGTTATAACATACAGTATAGGATCATTTTTATATGGTCCGGCTGGATTCGACTGCACAAATCACATAAAATTAAGATTGTTCTTTGTAATTTTCTGCAGCAGTTTATATTATATATGTAATATTCAGTATTATATCCAGGCTGGTGTATTTACACATTCAAGTTCAGATTTTTACTGGTGAAACTGTGACTATGCAATATGAGTATAAGCCACAAGAACATTATAAAAATGACAAAAATAATGGCAAACGGCAATAAAGCATTCTTAATAATTATTTTTTTTAATGTTTTTTTTTTCTGTTGTTACGCAAAATACCCTTCCATTAGAACAAATTACATGTAAAAGATCCAAAGTGCAATGAGAATTTGCACATAAAAAGAAAGAAAACCTTAAAATCACAAATTATTTAATTAGTACTCTGCAATAATGTAAGTAATACTTTATTTATATAGTACTTTTCCAAACAAAGTAAAAAAAAAAAAAGGATTAATTAACAAAATAAATACAGCATGAAATAAAGAATAAGGCTTAGATTTTACACTGTATAATTCAAGATAAGCAAAATTACAAAAAAAAATCCAGAAATACAGTCCACACATAAAACATCGTGAAATTGATATAAAATACTTATTTAAAATGCATTCATCTTAGTGAACTTACGAGAAGAGATGCACAGCGTCTGCGTGATGTTTAATGCTCTGCTGCCGGTACTTGGAGAAATCTCGCAGCATCTCCAACGGCTTCACACTGATGGGGATCTGATCCTTGTCGGTCCAGATCTCCACAGCAACGAGCACCACACGAGTGTGTAGTTGGTCTTTGAAGACCTGCCATTGAAGTGAGCAGTGAAAGAGACAGAGAGATGGAGATAAAGGCAGAGGCGACGGCACAAAGAGAGGACAACAACACCGATGTGAGTCACAACCTGTGATGAGGGAGTTGTTAGCTGATGTGCCCTTCAGCAAGGCACTTAACCCCCCCATTTGCTCCCTAGACGCCTGAAATGGCAAATTCACTGTTCTTAGCGTGCAGTGTGTGATGCATGCATGCATGAGCTAGAGATGGGTTCAAAGCAGAAGACCAATTTTAGTGTGTGGTGCATGTCTACATGTGTGAATCCAACTGACAAAGACACTTTTTATTTTTATTTTTACTTATATTGTTTCATTTTTGAGATTTTACAACACAAACATTTGGAACATAGTGTCAGTTGTCATCCTTTATATTGTCCACAAATAAAGATTCTTAATTCTTAGGTGGACAGATGAGGGGACGCAGCACACTGGGAACCAAGACGAACAAGGGGACGTTAACGCCCTGAACAAAAACACAGAAAAAAACACCCAATCCACAGTAAACCTGCTGCTTTATACAGTATTTATAGGGTAACAAAGGCTTGTTTCTGGGAAATATGACTAAAAAAAAAGAATCTCACATCTAACTCTGAAGGAAAAAAATTGCAGAAGGTGATTCACTGGGTTAAAAACACAAACTATAGATAAAAAGTTTTTGGACATCCTTAAAATTTTACATACAGTCTCAAATTATCATGAAATATTTGTGAGAAAATCTGTGTGTTTTGTGTTTCAAATGCTGCAGCTGCATCAAACAGACACAAACAATCCCAAATGAATTTCTGTTTACTATTGACAAGAAAAAAATAAAACTAAATTCCTGTCAGTTTCAGCATGTAATGGAGTGGATGTGTTTCATTATTTTTGCTGAAACATCTGGTTCTAACCTCGATGGAACAGAACACGTGCAGAAGAAAGTGTGTGGGTTTGGAAAATGGAACGATATGTGACAGAGTTCAATGACTTAAGAGGGATTCTTGATGTAATAGATCACAAATGCATGGAGTGTCTAGAAACTGGATATAGAGGAATCAGATGTTAATTGAGGACAGTGGTGGAGTATGTGCAGAGTTCTAAAGGAGCAAAAAAAGGACATTTGCATAGACTCAATACCTTCAGGGCGATGGAGTCCCTGGAGGTAATAAAGGAGTTTCATTTTCATATCAGAGAGCCTTGGATTATGCTACTAACTGTTTGAACACTGATTATTGATGCTTTTTTTAACTCTTCTGATTCATCTAACTTTGACTTATGAAGACTTTCCATAAAACACTGGTTTGCATGATATCCCAGGAGATAAACAAGATTCTTTTCCATATTGTGTGACCAGCAGCTGAAACCCAGGGAAAACACCCTCTTTCTCTAGCTCTCTCTTCTCGATCCAAATAAAAAGCCCCTTGTACAGTCGCATCTGACTAAATATGATCAGTAGTAGGTAATTACAGCTTATAGTCATATATTTAACCCCCTCCCTGTCTGAAAAAAAATCTATGATTAGACAAAGTTAGTCTCATATACAGCCCGAAAATAGAGTTCACAGAAAAATATGAAGACATATTGTTCCCTGTCTGCCCACTTTAATTATAATATGTTGAAAAGCAGTTATGGATCTTTGCCAAATTAATGCACAAATACACTATTGTCCCTAAACTTGGAATAAAATATTTTTTCCTCTTCTTATGAAATGTTTGTGACAATGTGATTTATTCTTAATAAATAAAGTGTAACTGGAACTCACTATGTATTTATTGCACCTGGTCAAAGGTGATTATTGATGTGTATAAATAGGAATAAAAATGGGAATGTATCAAAAAAAAAAAAAAATCCAACCATACGGGCAACAATCTGGTATCAAGAAATGCAAATCTGTTGCTTGTAAAAAGCACATCCAGTTTATTTTTCAGTAGTCTGGAAGGAATGTAGCAATGCAGATTTTATTGGATTAAAACAAGACACGTAGGTTGTTTTCGAGACTATAATCTGTATATCATCTGTCATCTGACACCAGCTGTTTGGAATCATAAAAGCGTTTCTGTTTTCTATGTGAAAAAAACATATTTTTCAAAGTTCAATTACACTTAATCATCTATATATATATATATATATATATATATTGTCAG
>JAPTYQ010000015.1:24213079-24227038 GCA_029814465.1 Ostorhinchus cyanosoma | reverse complement strand
GGTTAGAGACGTGAAGTGCAAAGGGAGGTCACACTAAATACTATCACTTTTTAAGGTGTATAGAAGCTAGGTTTTTTTTCATGAAACATTTAGTTTTTACTCCTGTATATACAATACTTACCATATATCCAGATTGTATGTTATTAATCCATAAAGACCCAGAACTATTTTTATGGGGAGGTTCAAATGAATTTCTCTCTAAGTGATTTATCACAATTTATTACAATATTTAGATTTTTTTCTGCAAAAATCAGGTATTTCTCTATATTTCATTTATTACCCATTGAGGTGTTCAAAGATTATTATATAAAAACAGAGAAAACATGACTTTTTCAGCAAAATATTGATGAACTGATGTGGTAGAAGATAGTGGTGTTTCCATGTTCACTGCAAAGACTATGGATGCATTTTAAAAAGACATCTGACGCTGCTGAAAAGCGGACAATCTGCATATTCCCTGAATTATTTACATCATGTATTGATAGGACCAGTAGTTCAGCAGCATTTTAGATCAGAAGATGCTTTCAAGTCTTAAAGTTTAAGGGTTAATACAGAGACAGAGGAATGAATGAATGTATGAATGTGGGCCTGGCCAAGCAAGTAACGGAGTGAGAAAACACTAATTTAGCTGCAACCATAATAGCTCAAAATGTAGGTCTAAGCAAGTACTTTAACATGCCATTAAGGAATAATAACCAAATATTTAATAAAAACATGCATTTATCATCATTGACAGAGTAACGGAGTGAGGAAAAATATACAGCAGTTATTCAAGGTTTGAAAAAAATACCAAAATGTGCTGTTCCTCAAGGAAAGTGCAAATATCTAGCAAAACACACTTTTCTTAATATATGAAAGTACAATATACCTAAAAATGAAACTGATATCATTTTTATTTTAGTTTTAAAAGACAGTAATTCATGTTAACAGAGTGAGAATCCAAAAAAGTTATTCATTACTTTATTTAATACACATCTTTCTGCTGTTTTTTTTAATTTTTATTTTAAATAAATAACATTCAAAGCTATTATGGTATTTGATTATTATGAAATATAAGATTAGACAGGCATATCTTTTAAACATTTATTTACACAGTGCTATTTACATTCTGAATTTATGCTGTACACATTCATTTACAATCTTTACCGTTCTTAATTTAGAATAGAATAGAATGCCTTTATTGTCATTATACATATGTACAATGAAATTAAATGACAACTACACACACACACACACACACACACACACACACACACACACACACACACACAGAATAAAAAAAGTATATCAACTAACAAGGAAACAGTAGAGATAATAAATTTCAATGTATTACACTTGACCCTGGCTGAACACTGAGGATTTTCACACTGTATTCTCATATATTTTCCTACATATCCAGCTGTAATTCAGGTATAAATTAAATAAACACAGTCTTTCGTGCTGAGTAATCATAAATATTGTTTTAGGGGGAAAAAATAAATGGTGGTGGTCACTTTTGCTTTGCCAGGCCCATGTATGATCATTATAACTTTAGAAAATAAACTTATATAACAAATCTAAAGGTGGTTTAAGACTTTTGCACAGCATTTTATATACTTATTACAGCCGTGCATTATTAATAAAGGCAAGAAATAGTGTAACTTTCCAGGTCACTGCCCCACTGTTTCTTTTCCACATTACCACTGATTGTAAAAAATGGGCGTCGTTTAGAATATATACATATATATATAAAAAATTTTTACAGATGAGGTTTCCATCAGTGATTTCTGCAGTTTAAAGTATATAAATGCGCACGTTTTGGCACATTAAAGAAAATACGGGTCACTGTTTGGATTATGGTATAGTTAGTAGGATTACTTAATCCGTGACGCAGCAGAATAACAACTCAGTGTGCGCAGTGAACAGTCTCATGAGGACAAGCACCGGCGAGGTAAGTAACGGGACATCTTACAAACATATTAATCTGTAAAAGAGGAGACAGCACCAGCACACGATCACTGTAAAATTCTATTTACACTGGCTGTTAAACGGAATGAGTTAGTTGGGTGGAAATCGGAAGACGTCAACTTGCATCATATTAGCTTGGATGTAATAAACTGAGATGTTTTTATTTATTTATTTATTTTTAACAAATTTGGGTTTTGACATTGCATATATTAAAAAAGCACAGGGTCTAGTTCATACATTTTCCACTGTTACTCGTTTTCCACTCAATTACAGTCAGTAAATATGACAGGCTAACTGTTACTAGCTAGTTACAGTCCGGTATTTACACACAGCTAGCATTAGCTGACATGGGCGCTAGCCAAAATGACAAAATATACAACACTGATTTGTACTTGTTGAAATAGCAGCCTCCTTATTACTATCACTTATTGGCATTCTTCAACAATCTAGTTAGCTCTCGTTGTCTGTACATTGATTTTTTATTGTTTCTAAAAATGTCCCATAATTGATCATCCTCTATCCTCGCCCTGTTTTAAAATGCAGATGTAACTGTCAGTCAGTAAAACTACACATGTGTTTCTGTTTCTTGCAGGATGTTGCGTCTGCTTGTCGTGAGTCGTGGTCTCTTTCCAGCTGTTGTTACCAAAGAAGGCGCGGCTGCAACCAACAATGGTAATAAACATGTACCAACTGCATAATTTGACATGACTTGGATGTATCCTGTCTGTTTTTATGTTTCAGCAGAGTAGCAATTTAGATTGAGTGTTGAACGCTTGACACTTCCTTCCAGTGATGGATTATGGGTAGGATTATAGACTTGCCAAGTTCTTCATTAGGTGCCAGATTGCAGCTTTGTTAGTAAATTTAAGCCAATGCAGGCAGTTGTTACAGTACCCTAGTTTGATGATGACACAAGTGATTGCACATAAGTGATTTTTTTCTTTCTGATTTAAGCCAGAACTGCAGCCACAGCAGCAGCAGCTACTAACCTGATTGAGGTGTTCGTGGATGGGAAGCCTGTTGCTGTAGAGCCAGGAACCACTGTTTTGCAGGTAACGTATTATGAAATTCATAGATCAGGGGTGTCGGTAATAGGGCCCACAGGCCAAAAGCAGCCTGCAAAAGGGTCCAGTCAGGTTGGATGTATTTGTGAAATGCAAGAATTACACTGAAGATATTAACAATCAAGGGTATCAAAGTCATTTTAATTCAGGGGCCACATATTGCCCTATTCAAAAATGATTTCATAATAGCCTATGAATAATAGCAATTCACACGTTTTGTCTTTTTGTTTTAGTGCAAATGTAAAATGACATGAAAATATTTACATGTACAAAATAGCCTTTGACCAAAAATGTGAACAAATATGAACAACATGAAATGTCTTAAGAGAAAGAAGTGCAATTTTAACAATAATATGCCTGGAACTCCTTCATCCCTTCATAGATCCAATGTGATCTGAAAGTTGTAAAGCACATGTGTAAAGGATAAGCTGAGGCATAATATTGTTAAAACTGCACTTTTTTTTCTCAAAAAATTTCAGATTGCTCATGTCATTCTCATTTTTTAAAGGACAGTCTGTAGATGTTTACATTTCATAATGTATTAGTACTTTTTTCACTCTGAAACAGAGGAGAGTTTGGAGTTGACATTCTTTAAAGGTTATTATGTTATTTTTTTTAATGGTGTGACCCACTTCAGATCATTTTTAGGCTGTATGTAGCCCCTAACTAAAATGCGTTTGACATCCCTGTCATAGATGATGTCTGCTGCATAAGTTGGCTTGATTCCTCATGATGTACTTGTCAGGACAATACAGTAATATTAGCTTTAATAATGTGGCTGATTTCTGTCACAGGCATGTGAGAAAGCAGGAATGCAGATTCCCCGCTTCTGCTACCATGAACGTCTGTCGGTGGCTGGAAACTGTCGTATGTGTCTTGTGGAAATAGAAAAAGTTCCCAAGGTATGTTTTAGAATATGTATTTTGTTATTTATGTTGATATCTGAAGCTGTGCCTTATGTTTCTTTATTTAGCAGGGATCTATCTTTGCAAAATAATAAATTATTTTTTATTTACCCTCTAGCCAGTGGCAGCCTGTGCTATGCCAGTAATGAAGGGCTGGAACATTTTAACCAACTCTGACAAAACAAGGAAAGCCAGGTATCATCAGCCTCACAAGTGTTGTATTAATATTGATATTATACACAACTTGGCCGTAAAGTCCCCACGTGGATTTAACAAGCGAATTAGTTAAGAGCCTTCAATTGGATAATTACTGCAATTATTAATAAGTTTCAACTGCATCAAGTTAATAATTACTTTAACTGATGCAGTCAGTAGCTTCAGTTAGAGTACGTAAAGATTGGACAGTGCTACTGAAGGAGTGGTTCAGGGCACATGAAACATCATTTTCGCACATGGATTGGCTGACAGAGTCCAAACCTTTACCTCAATGGGAATATTTTGGATCTACTGGGGAAGATTTTATGTAGTGATCAGGCTCTCATCGTCAATACAATACCTTGCTCTAAAATAAAGTCAGAACAGAAATAAATTAAATGTATAAGTGCATACATTTATTGTGATATTGTATTAACATTGTGTGGCATAAACAACAGCAGAACAAATGTGTTCAGTAATCAAAGCTAAAGGCATTATTTTTTTGCTAAGCTGTGTATAATTGTGTTGCAATGTCAACATTTACTGACTTATATCACATTAACAAGGACTGTTTTCATGCAGAGAGGGTGTGATGGAGTTCCTACTGGCTAACCACCCATTAGACTGTCCAATTTGTGATCAGGGGGGTGAATGTGATCTGCAGGTAAGGCACAGATTATTTATCATCACTGACAGTTATGACAAATTACACATAGACATGTTCAGCTGCTGCTCTGTGTATACAAAACATATAATTTTATTGTTATTATAAAATACTGATAATATTAATCCATCTTTAAGGACCAATCCATGCAGTTCGGCAGTGACAGGAGCCGCTTTACAGAGGGCAAAAGAGCTGTAGAGGACAAGAACATTGGCCCCCTCATCAAAACTATTATGACTCGATGTATCCAGTGCACTCGATGTGTGCGGTAAGTAACTCTTATATCTAGATAAAGCTGATATACACTTACAAACTCAGTTAAAAATTTGTTGTATTTTTCCTCTGTACAGTTTTGCAAGTGAGATTGGGGGTGTGGAGGACCTGGGCACCACTGGAAGAGGAAATGACCTGCAGATAGGGACCTATGTGGAGAAGATGTTTATGTCAGAGTTGTCTGGGAATGTCATTGATATATGCCCAGTGGGAGCCTTGACTTCTAAGCCATATGCATTCACTGCTCGCCCGTGGGAGACCAGGTATTTGGCCTTTAGTCTGCATTTGATATACCATTATAAGGTCTGAAGGTTTACTTGATCTCACTTCTTTTCATTTGTTTTCTATAGAAAGACTGAATCCATTGATGTTCTTGATGCTGTGGGTAGTAACATTGTGGTGAGCACACGGGGAGGTGAAGTGATGAGAATTCTGCCTCGTATTAATGAAGATATCAATGAGGAGTGGATCTCAGACAAAACCAGGTGAGTTTTTTATTTTACAAGAATTGGGATAATATGTGGAAAAAAACTTAAGAGAGTACTTCAAATTCTAAGAACTGAACTCCAGTGAAAACTATCAATGTGATCAAGAGAAAGACGGATGGTCACAAAATATAACACAAAGCTGGGCTATTTCCATTTTTCTACCAGGAGTGTCATAAAACGCCCAATAGCAATGTGAAATCGTTGTTTAGAGAATGAGAGTACAAAAGTTGAAACTGAAAATCAGGGTCATTCCACTAGATAGTAAGGGTTGAACTCCTCAGTCAAAACATTAGTATTCTGTAAAACGTAATATGAACTTGTTTTCCTTGTATTATTTTGGTTTAAATAACAAATACATGTTATTTTTACCAGTTGACATTTTCTGCAAATAAATAATAAATAAAAGGAATTTAGGAAAGGGGTTTACAGCAGTTTTTGTAATAAAGGCATACATTTTAAAACAAATGTATGTATATGTGATTGAATAACTGTCTTTTTCCCCCTTATTAACTCTTGACAGATTTGCTTATGATGGACTTAAGCGGCAGAGACTTACACAGCCTATGGTGAAAAGTGAGTCTGGGCAGTTGGTACCCACAACCTGGGAAGATGCACTGACACGTGTTGCTGGAGCAGTATGTAATATTATAACAATATTTCAACAAGAAAACAGTCAGTAATAATCAAAAATATGTATAAAGTTTTCATCTGACCTCCCTTGTTTACATCTTGTCTGACAGTTGCAGGGAGCTGAAGGAAATGATGTGGCTGCGGTTGTGGGAGGTTTGGTTGATGCAGAGGCTCTGATTTCCTTGAAAGACTTGCTAAATCGTTTGAATAGTGAAAATCTGTGCACTGAGGAGGGATTCCCAATGGCTGGAGCAGGGTGAGGCGACGCAAAGGAGTCAAATTAATTATGGTATAATGGCAGTTTAATCAGCAATATTGTTAGACTACCTTTTTTGGCTGTTATATTTTTTTTTAGATCTGACTTACGTTCAAGCTATCTTCTTAACACGGGGATTGCTGGCATTGAAGAGGCAGACTTGCTGCTTCTGGTCGGCACCAACCCACGGTACGAGGCTCCCCTGGTGAATGCACGAATCAGAAAAAGGCAAGTTAGATGCTATCAATACAATATACTATATGGTTGTTGTACAATTTTGATTTATTAACCTAAATAAGTAAATGCCTTGTAATGTTACTTTAGCTGGCTTCACAATGAGTTGCAAGTTGCTCTTGTGGGAAAGGAAGTTGATCTAAGTTACACCTATGACCATCTTGGGGAGTCTCCCAAGGTTCTTCAAGAGATTATGTCAGGAAATCACCCATTCTGTCAGGTAACATTGTAAATATTATAAAAGATTGCATTGAATGTTATCACCTTGAATGTCCCTGATTGTTTTTGTAACTTTTATAACCCCCTCTAGGTCTTGGATAAAGCGAAACATCCTGTTGTCGTAGTTGGCAGTAGCTGCCTGCAGAGAGAGGATGGAGCTGCGATAATGGCTGCTGTGTCTACTATCGCTCAAAATGCCCGTGTCAGCAGTGGAGTGGAGGAGAACTGGAAGGTTCTCAATGTTCTTCACAGGTCACTAGTTTAGGCAATTAATGGAGAAGCTTTTGAGTACGACAGAGTATTCCCAGTGGACTTTTGCTGAAATATAAGTGCTGTTCTGTTTGTGTATCTTCAGGGTTGCCAGTCAAGTTGCAGCTCTTGATCTTGGGTACAAACCAGGAGTGGAAACTTTAAGAAAGAACCCACCTAAAGTTTTGTTTCTCCTTGGTGCTGATGCTGGCTGTATTACTCGTCAGGACCTACCAAAGGACAGCATCATCATTTATCAAGGTCAGCTGCATTATGACATAGCCCAGGTTTTTATTTTCATCCATTTATGTATAATTTCTAAGAAAAATAGCACATGTCCTGACAAGTTAATGATTGAAAAAAAAACCCCAAAAAACATGAATCCATGCAAGATAGATGTATATCAGCCACATGTGTTCACATACAGCAAACAACTGCTTACAAAGTAGTCGGTAGTGGATAAATAAGAACAGTTTGTGATGTAAAGGTACTTTAGAGAGAGAGAGACCCTACCAAAAATCACATAATTGAATTTTTTTCAGTCAAAATGAAAAGTAAAAATGACAATATGATTATTAACAGTTTTGAATAATGCTCATCCTTGTTACACAGTACCTCCATTGTAAATGACCTGTGTTGAAACTTCCCAGGTCACCATGGTGATGCTGGTGCGCCAATGGCTGATATCATACTTCCTGGAGCTGCATACACTGAGAAATGTAGCACCTATGTGAACACTGAGGGCCGTTCCCAGCAAACCAGAGTGGCTGTGACTGCACCAGGAATGGCCAGGGAGGACTGGAAGATCATCAGAGCCATATCCGAGGTAAACTACAAACACAGACAGCCATTCATCTAATAAAAAGAAACTGCATTAAAATTTGTGTATTTCTTCTCCTTCATGAAAGCTTGCTGGAGTACCTCTGCCCTATGATACCCTTGATGAAGTACGTCATAGAATGGCAGAGGTTTCCCCAAATCTGGTGCGGTATGATGACGTGGAGGAGGCCAACTACTTTAAGCAGGCAATTGAACTATCTAAGGTCAGCTGTTATCTTCCCCCAGCTTGTGTTTAGATGACATAGAGACAGCACTTTCAAATCTTGTTTTTTCAGCCTAACATATTCAGTTTATCTTAGTTTGCTCTTTTCTTTTCCCTGTAAGGATGATGATATCTTGCTTATCTCTTACAGGCAGTGAACCAGGCTGTTCTTACTGAATTGTTAGTACCTCCACAGCTTACTATCAAAGACTTCTTCATGACAGGTGGGCCACCAGTGCGCAATTCTATTGTATTACATGAGAAAAATCCCTCAAAGGAAACTGCCACCACATTCACTATGCACTAGCAGTGGAACAGGTAGCCTATCTTCCTCCTGTCCTGTATTAGAAAGGCAGAAATTAACAATTTGCCAGCTTAGATAGAACACAGCAAAATATAGAGCCTCTCTTCTAAACATATAAAAAATCAAAAAAACAAAAAAAATCTAATCTATAATATTCATGAAAAGAAGAATAAGCTTCACATATCAACACTTTCCAAAAATAGTTGTCATCAAGTCATCAAATGCTCAATTTCTGGTTAAGTTTTATGTTTCCTGAAAAATAAAAAAAAATTGTAACCTTTTGGCCTGTCTGAAAACACCAAAGAGCAGCCAAAAGCATAAACAGAGTTCAGTATTAAAACATACTGATAGATAATCATGGAATTTTACCCAGTAACCTGTTCTAACGAATTAAATTGTAAACTAATATATAAATAAAAGAAATAAGGATCAATTTAGAAAAGCATATTCTCTGTTTAAAAAAATTTGATTTTTATTATGTTTGTAAAACTCACATTTAATTATGTCACTCTGCTTCTCACTTCTGTGCAGATGTACAATTTAAAACTCTGCTTTGAATCCTGACCCACAGATCCAATAAGCCGAGCCTCCCAGACGATGGCAAAGTGTGTGAAAGCAGTCAAAGAGGGAGCACAAGCTGTGGACGAGCCAGCCATATGCTAAGACACAACATAGAGCCGTCCGATTCTTGACCAGTTGATACGCACAAGTCCTGTATTTGCACATTCTTAGCTTATTTGCACTTGTTTTACAGTCACATATGTTTTATCATAGCAGATGCCTTGTACTGTATTAACCTACTGAAATATGTCTATGCATTATTTGCAGATTGAACATGTAAACTCCACTTGAGCATTTCAATAGAAATGGAAACCTGACTGTGTTTGTTTTACCTATTAGGAATTGTTCTTTTTATTAGCTATGCCCAAAGATTTTAAATGATTATCATGCACAGGTTAATAATATTTAGTTTTCCTGTTAAGTTGATCAAAGATGATTTTTTTCCTAAAGGCAAATGGAATTTAGTATTGTAAGTGCAGTTCTTTGTAACTAAATTAATAAACTAGTTTTCTGTAGGAAATCTCCTATTAAAGTTTTTGCTTAATAAATATTTTCAGTATTAAAATGTGTGCTGTGCCACTGATGGCACTGTCATGAATAACTTTTTTTCCAGTATTGAGACGCCTTGTCAGATTGACACGTGGTTCATCTTCAGTGAACAGCCGGCAACAGTGGCAGTGTTGATAACTCATTCATATGGAGGATGATAGCCGTGGTCCAGGTGGATTTTACACTGCAACACTTTGCAGGTCCCCTCTTCAATGTATTTCCACCCAAAGTGCATTTGAATGCAGCTAATGCAAAACGCACGTCCCCGCACACCAGCTGTTACAACCTGACAAAGTGATAAACATTTATTTCTACACTACAGGGGCTTTTAACAAAGTTGAATTTCCAATATGGTAGGAGAGGTTGTTGTTGTTCAGCGGATTGTTGTCATGTCCCCGCAGTGCCTGTAGTGGTGCTGTGAGGAGTCTGCTGTGGATCCAACAAAAATCCTCAGCAGTCTACCTACTGCTTATAATTTGCTCTGGATAGCCTATATTTACATGCATCCTTATTTCAAGATATACCGAGCTCGATGAAGATCGCTGTTACTATCCTATCTCGAATATCGATGCACAAATAGCCTAGCTGATTCTAATAGACATTTCGGCCGTCTATCTGGAGCGAATACCTTACACAGCCCATACCAATTCAAGGTAAGCGAAATGCAACACAGCCTCGACCTCGATTTCAGGGAGCAGCGCTTTGCACTGACATCTACCGGACAAGCGGTCTACTATAGGCCGCTGTGTACCGAAGCTAAAAGGCCTCTTATTAATGACTGGTGGATTTTATTACTTGGGGTCTATGTTAATGAGTCATTGCTTCAAACAGCTGTACTGAGTTACGAATTGTTGACGGCTTTTGATCTTACAGTTGCCTAATGTCATATTATGTAACGATAGTGGCCATAATTCATTCCGAATATTGAGGAGGCCTTCGGGGATAGGCCCTGAGCCTCGGTTGTAGACCCTTTGTTAGGAAGTATTTAGCATTAAATATATCATTTATGTTTACTAGAAATTCCGCAATATAGTCCGGTTGACAATTTCTCATTTTTATGATCACGCTTGGATTTTTCTAAATAAAACTAAACTGAAAATATACATTTTATAGTGTTGCCAATTGCTGATGTTTCCGTTTCCTGGTTAGCTACCGCCTACTAATTTGTGTTTTTAGCCTTGGTAGCTTGCTAGCTAGCTTGTTGCTATAAATTTTATACCTGGTACAGACGAATAAAAAATATTTTACTCTGAAAATGTTCAACAATGATCCTTTTTTTGTCGACCTAAGGTTGAATTTACACGTAGACAGTTTAATAGGTTCGGATTTAACTCTCCGTTCAAAGCTAATGTGCGTAAGCTAGCTGTTGGACTCTGATAGTAGTTGGCCAATTTTAGTGTTTGCTCTGCCTTCGCTTCATCATGCAAATTAAAGTTGCTAATGCCAACCACAGCTGTTATAAATAATACCCAGGCGCGCCTTCTGTGTTTACAACGCGTGTTTAATATATTTCACCCTTTACCGCTCTTACAACCAACTTCTAAATAACTCGACAAAGATAGGAGCCTAGCTCTTCATCTGTGTAGCAGATAGTTCAACACCATTATTACACTGTACTGTGATAATACAGTACCTGTAGCATCCAGCTGTTTAATGTGTCTATCAAAAGTAACGTCATGCGCTTGTCTAGACCAGTTAGCAAACTACACTTTTTGACGAAGTTACCGAGTGTCAGCTTGTTACGTAACCAGTGATAACTAAAAACGAACAAGTACACTTTAAAAGTCAACCCACAGGAGACCGCTGTCATCTGAATTACTATCATAACACGTAGTGGTTTATAACTCATTGAATTGTGGAATGCATGTAGCCCCACTTTAATGAGCAAAAGGGAAAGCAAACTGTCCTGACAGGAACATCAAGTTGAGCTTGATTTAAAGGGTTATTGTAAGCTGAGTACCCTTAACATAGTAGTTAAATTACCAAACACATTTCTTTCACATGAAGGAATGATACTTTAATATAATCAAGCTGCATATGTAGTAAATTACGGAAAATGCATCTTTCTGAGTGTTCTCTCAGTGAATACTTACATGACCTGAATATCTGTATACATGGTTCCCTTCGTAATATGGAGTTTTACAAATAATAACTTTTTTCCCCCAATTTTTCCCTCATCAGCTGATGTTGTCAAGGACAAGAGTCACGTGATGTATGAAGGCAAACACATACACTTCTCAGAGGTGGACAATAAGCCGTTGTGCTCATACAGCCCAAAGCTCTGCAAGCAACGCAGACTAAATGGCTACGCTTTCTGTATCCGGCACGTTCTGGAGGATAAGACGGCTCCCTTTAAACAATGTGAATATGTGGCGAAGTACAACAGTCAGCGATGTACTAACCCCATCCCCAAGTCTGAAGACCGCAGGTATATATGTATGCCAGAGCCACTTTTAGATACAGAACATACAAATATTCAGTTGTTTATCTGTACTTCATGCTGAGCATGTATTCTGTTTTTCAGATACTGTAACAGTCACCTGCAGGTTTTGGGCTTTATCCCCAAGAAGGAGCGGAAAAAGAAACATGATGCTTTGGAAGAAATGCGCTCACGGGCTCACCTAGAGTCTGTGGCTCTAAACATAACTGTGCCCTCTCTTGCTATGAAACCTCCCAATGGTCTAGATGAACTTCCACCTTCCCCGCCCTGTTCACGCCTGCTACCCCTTCCAGATGGGGAACTACTGGACCCTTTTGCCTTTTATGAGGATGACACAGATGGGGAGGAGGTCGGTGCTCCTCGGAAGGGCAGTGCCATCAAGAAGAAACTTCAGAGTCGGCTGGTGCTCAACCAGAAACTCTGCCATGACACGGACCTCTTCCAATCCCCTCCTGAGCACTTTAGTCCTTCCCCTGTCCCACGTGTCCATTCCTCTTCACCGCTCAATGCTCATCTCCCACGGCAGCAGTCAGGTCTTCTCCAGCCACCCCAGCACTCCAGCGTCACTTCTTTCATCTTCCCAGGACAGCAGCAGGGTTTATTATGCAATCCACCACCACCTCAGACGGTCAACTTTCTGCCTCCAGGGATGCCCAGTAATGCAGCCCCCAGTTCAGTTCAACCTTCATCACTCAGCAGGAAAATGCCTTTCACCACCACCCACTTGCCTGTCAGCTGCAAGGATAGTGGTAGTAACAGTCAGCGGCACGTGGTTGTCATGCATCCTGCTGCCTTCTCACCTTCTGCCACTTGCCTGGCCAGGTTGCAACATCTGGTGCAACTCTGTGCCAAGAGACATCTAGAACACGGAGACCTCTTTCCTCATTTAGGTGGCTCACAGAAATTCATTAGTTTTAATATGCATATACGCTTTAAATGTTTTCACAAATTCATATGCATTTTTTTTAAAAACATTGTAAGATTTATATTGTTTTCTATACACCAAGTAGCTTGTTCTAACAAGTTCTTTTTCAGGATTGGACTGGTCAGAGGACAGTGATGAGGATGATGAAGACGATGAAGAGTCAGAAAGAATTTTTCCTTTTCAGAGCTCTTGGAGACCACAGAATGGGTTGGTGTCTTAAGATTTAAAGTTAAAGCATTAAAGGTGAGCTGACATTTATTATCTTGACATTTGTATATTTCTTTTTTAATTTAAAGGCTAGAGGATGAGAGTGGATCCTCCAGGAGAACACGGCTACTAAGGATTTGCTCGTACCTCCAGGAGAAATACAAGCACATGTGCAGGCAGGAGAGGGCGAGTATCCGCCAAAAGAGATACCGCTATGCCTTCCGCAAAGCTCTGCTGCACGCTGCCAGTAATAACCCTGACTGTGCTGGTCAGCTGATACAGGAGTTACGTGGTGCCTCTCAAAGTTCCTCAAGGTACGCAACAAATGCTACTTGTTTATCAGTGAAGATTAGTGTAAATGGAGTGTGATCAAACACTGCTTTTAAAAAACCCCCAATATTGATTCAAAACAGTGTATTCGTCTAGTGACACTGAATGTTCCACTAATATTCCTGCTGTTTACATGCAACCATTCACTCATCTGCCCTCATACGTTGTTTATCATATGGAATGACTGCAGCTGCAGGGAAGATTGGTATTGGTATCAAAATTGATTTAGAACAGAGGTTTTTCCACCACTGCCACTCTTGTTCTTAAAATTACAACTTTACATTATTTGCACATATCCAAAAGCCTGTTGACATCCAACTATTTTATAGTGTTTGAAATTTTGGTTTTCATTTGTGTGTTTGTATATATCTGTACCCCACCTTTTGAAATGATTGACTAGTTGTGTGTGTACAATGCACAGAACCAAACAGCAAAAACCCAAATACGATGCATATTCCAATAGTACTGCTTATCTCT
>JAPTYQ010000015.1:24103792-24114127 GCA_029814465.1 Ostorhinchus cyanosoma | reverse complement strand
CAACCCTCATCCTTGGATGGATCTACCTTAACATAAATGTTTCCTTTAGTAAATTCACAACAATTGTTCAGTCTGGTGGATCCGACTGAAGGAGGCGAGGATCTGCAATTTGATGCCATTCATTAATACGTTATGTTATTACTTATGTACTACTGAATCGAGTGAGTCCACAACTGTAGTTGATAGCTCTGCAGGTGAAAGTAGTCGAATAAAGGCTCTTTGTTTGCTCTCACTTCCAGCTGTTTGACTGTCATTGTGTAATTTGCGTAATTGTAGTTATTGTGTTCAGTTCAAAAGAGACGTGAGAGAACAGCCAATAACCAGGAAATTGTTAAAGCGATTATCTCCATAAATATAACTGGAAAAAAACATTAGATGATGAGTTTTCGGTTACATAACAAGGGCTTGATGCAATCACTGGGCCTTCCCAGCTTGAGCCAAAGCAAAACAGGGTGTAACCTGGAATGTAACAAAAACACAGCCCACCCGGCGCTGCCCCTCCACTGCAGCAGCGGCAGATAGACCCACCACCACCACCACCACCACCCAGCAGACTGTTTCCAGCTCCTCCTGCAGAGAGCTCGGAGAGAACAATTTGAACATGGGGGTAATAATATTAATAATAATGCCATGTCTACACCCTCTGTTAATAACATCACTGTATAGGATGTGGGATACAATGGCATCAAAATAACAGGATGTAAATCATGAGGCTCAGATGGTCATTGAAGCAACAGATTTAAATACAGCAGTCATAACAAGTATCACTATTACGATCCTAAAGTCAGGTGGAAAAAAAAAAATTAAGGCTGCTTTATCGATTCATGGAAAATATAAATGTAAGTAAGAGTATTGAATATGAATTATGATGCCATTGAATGTGTGGGAAAATCAAAGTGCTGCAGCCAGAATGTCTTTTAGGAGCCTGAGTGCTGCAGATAATGTTTCTATGTATCAGTCAGCAAACACACACACACACACACATACACACATACACACACACACACACACACACGTAAACACACTCTTTACGGCATCTGGGATCTTATGTGACGTCTGCAAATTTCAAGACGACTAAAACGTCTCAAAAGTAGGAAGCAATCGCAAAGATAAAGGGGTCCCAAATGCTGCTGTTTTACTGTAAACCCATTAGGCCTGTGTGTGAAAGCTTAAAGGGGGGGGGGGTTCTTATTGGCTGCCTGTATCCTCTGGGATGTGCTAGTGTACACAGTGTATATGCAACAGTGTCTCTATAGGTAATATCAGCAAAACAAAGACCTAATGCAGACTAATCAGACAGTGATAAAAATAGCCTCACTGGTAGTCAGAGGAAATTGCCACATTAACACACACTTAAATTGGCAGCTTGTATTTAGGCCTAAAGCCAGTAAGACAATGTAATAAGAGAGTTAGTCATTAAATCGGTTAAAAGGGCTTAATCTGTGGAGAGTTTCAAGTTGATGGCATGCAGACTGACTTAGGAATTTCTTTAACTCTCCCCCCGAAAAAAACGTAGACGTAAACACAGAATAATTGACTCATTAGATTTGATTCTCTGAAAGTTAAAGCGCCACAGGCTTTAGTGTGAAGCATTACTCCCAAAACATCAGTGGATAAAAGGCTCTTTTATCTGTGACCAAGCTCATATCACTCCTTTCTCTTTCTTTCCTTGCAACAACATTTCCCTGATAAACTATAGCAGATACTTCAGAGCTTCTGTTGCAGAATGACCGTTGGCCTCGAACATTTCACAGAAACGCAGGGAGAAAACTGAACCTTTGTGAAAGCAAAGCCTGAAAATGCATGAATACTGGAGGGTTTTCTTGATAACTTTTCTTGTGCTTATAAAGAAAACAAGCACGAAACAAGAAACCTTTGGATTGCAAAAGTATACACGCTGCTGTATTATCTCAAATCAGTGGCTTTTATTTTTGAGGCTACGAAGCCTCCTGAGGAAAATGAGATGCGAGGTTCCACGAGGAAGGAAATGGGTGATGTTTTGTAATCAGTGAGTGAAATAACAAAGTGGGAAAACAGCCAAAACAGGTCATTTAATTACTTACTCCATGCATACAGCCTGTAGATGGTTTGTTCTGTGATTGCATGTATGAAAGTGAAAGTGTTTGCCCATTAACCCCATTAACTCTGGTGAAAAATCTCAAAAATAATCACCTGCTTAAATCAAAAGGGGCTAAAAGGGCAAATATAATGATTCATATGAACAGAATGTGTGTCTTATGCTCATTTTAGACTTTCTCGTGCTGTAATAAAAATGTACGAGGCAAAACCAGTTCCCTGCACAGTTTTAACTATCGATTTATACGACTGCTAAACGCTGACAGAGGATTAATTGACCCCGTCTGGTTGATAAGACCATCCCTGAGCCAAGGGGAGCAAGCATGCCCTTGACCTAATTCCCTGCTTTCAACGGCCACTGTCAACTCAGCCTCTGCTGCGAATCTGATGAAGCAGTGACGGGAAGAAGACGTCACAAACACACACACACATATACACGCATTAGTAAGTAAACACAAACAAGAAGGGCAAGACAAGCTGGTACGGAGCAGCAGAAGCCCTGCCAAGCCCGACGGTTCACAGATGAAGAGCGGTGATTGATTTCCAGCAGACACAGAGCTCACTGTCCCCCCTCACCCCAGCCCTTCCCACAGAGGATTTAACCCATTGCAGTGCTTTGCAAGAGCCAGGATCCAGCCCTCCTACTGCCCTACATTTTATACAGTCAACAATTGCGGATATGTCGTGTAATGGCATCACGAGAGCGAGGGTGGTTGATATTATTGAATATTATTGCTCTTGTTGCATATATACACCTTTCAATTATGCACAAGTCAAATTAAACTACTGGGTTATTTCCCTGACAGAGCAAAAAAAGCTGCACTTCATCCACCCACTGCATGCATATTCTAATATTTCCAAAATATGAATATTTTATCATCCTCATGTTCTGCATTTTGCCCTTTTAATAGAAGAAATCAGGGAAGGAATGCAGCATTAATAATTTCTTTTAAGGCATTTTTCAATTCAATGGGTCATTTAAGTGGGTTTTTTTTCTACATTTTCAGATGGGACTCGAGACAACTTTGTAGACAAATGCAGAAATATTTAGTTCAAGGTTTGTTCAGTCCATCATCAAATAAACAAGCAAAAAAAAGTCTAGTATTGGTTTTGTCTTCTAAAAATAAAGGGGTTTTCTGCTGGTTTTAATATACGTTTATTTGAATTACTTTGGGAATCTGTAATATTTTCTGTCATTTTACAGTTTATGCATAAAACACTGAAAAGGTATTTGAAGATGCATTCACTTTAGCCTTCAAATTGACACTATAGGATCTATTGTTCCGTCTATGTGAATGGAATTTGAACTGTAGTGGCACACTTACTGTACAAGCTACACACACACACACACACACACCTTAAGTACTCGCGGAGTTGGCACAGCACGCGACTCTCTCCGACTCAGTGCTCGTTCAGCCTCAGATGGCCCAATGGGCTCAGCTGCTCCCTTACAGATGTAGCCACTACAGTTTCTCTCTAAGACAGTACGCAGTCCATCAAACACAACGGTGCTGGTGGTGCACCCCATCACTCCAGGTCCAAACAGGCATCAGTCAGGAGAGCCTGCCAGTGACCCAGTTTCCTTGGTCATCTCCCGTTCCTTCACGTTCCATGATCTAACTCTGACCCGCAAATCCACAGCGTCTGACCCGAGAAGAGCTCACTGGCGTCCAGGCTAAAGGATCCTGAGAGAAGAGCCAAGGAGGACAGACAGACTGGGAGAATGGAAATGTATAAAACACAGAGAACTGCCTCACTGTAATTCCTAGCTGCCCCAGTCTGTGCTTGTAGGAATACCTCAGTCAGCAGACGAGATACAGTGAGTGAGAGAGTGAGTGAGTGAGGTAGAGCAGAGGACGAGGGATGGGGGATGAAGGATGCTGTGAGAGCTCTGCTGCCGCTACAACCAATGCAGAGCTTCGATGCAACGTAAGCTTGTATGAGCATCTGTCTCACTTTGTCTTCACTGTGTGCATTTTCACACTCTTTCCTATCTTCTCTCTTTTCATTTCCACATTTGCATACTGCTGCTTGACTACACATTAAATGAATTATGCATTTTTACTATACAAGATTAGACTTTTGGGAGTGGGATAAATGGGTTACACTAAATACCGTCTTATATCCAGAGGGAGAGTCTGATTCCATGGTCAGGCAAACAGCAATATGGCTGAATGCTTATTTAGTTCAACTGAGAATCCACAGGCACAACAAGAGGATGAATCACACTGAATGGATGGCATATAATCTGCAGAATGCACAATCTTCTATGAAAACATTGAGGAAAGCCTATGAAAACAATGCACATAATTAAATATAATGTCAGATATTTACTAAAATAGTCCAAAATGTAAGAAAGCGAGTGGAAAACTCAATGACCCCAGAAATCTCTGTTTAGAAAACATACCAAGAAGAGGGAGGATTTTGAATCATTTTAGCCAAGACATGAAATACAGAATGTTTTTGCTACAAAAGATTAGCTGCTGCTTGTTCACATGCTGGTTGTTTTGCCAAGTACGCAGATATATTGGGAGTGGAACGACAAAATTTGATCATACACAAGCTTTGGAAATGCCAGGGAGTGATTCATGTGCTAACATGGCCTTTGATTAAAATGCCTCAGGAGTGTAAGGAGGAAGAAAAAATATAAAACATGCAAAAAGGAAATACGATGCAAAAAAAATAAGAAATTGGAAAATCCCTTTTGTTTCTCAACACTTTAAGCACTTTGACAGGTGAATATAGATGGATGCACCTCGTCTAACCTGCTGTTTTAGTCCACATTTCACTTCCTGATTAAGTACTGCAGACAAAAAAACAGCTAGTGCTCATCTTGGTTTATTTATCTCTGTCATATCTCTTCCTGCAGCTGTAGGTCACACACTCACAGACCCCAAAGACCTCAAAAAAAAAAAAAAAAGAAGATCATGCTTGCTAAAGTGAGACACGCACATGCTCCCACTCCTGCATGTCTGTATGTTGTCCTGGCAGCAGCTGTGCTTACTCACATAACTCTTAATTCTGTGACTACACACTAGTGTCCAAAAAGCATCAGTATAGACACTGACTGGCAGAGGAAAATCTTTATTTACATTAAGTCACATTAAAGCTGCTAAAAACCACCCACACATACACGCACATTAAAAACACATACTTGCATGTCTGAAGAAAGTACAGGCCTCCCTTACATCATGATGGTGTACTACGCTATTGCACACATTCCTGCCTGCTGCTGTGTTAATATTTCAGTAGTGCTTGACACAGTGAACTACATTCGACTGTGATGAGTTGAGCTGCAGAGGAAAGCAGCTGAGCCCATAAATGAAGGGATTCAGATAGAGATAGAGGGGGAAAAAAAAGAGAGAGAGAGAGAGATAGAAGGTTTGGGGAAAAGCAAGACTTTGATTATACCCATTGATCTGTTTAGGAATGCATCTCCTCTTCGGTCTATCCTGTTTCTCACACTTTTCATCCAGTCTCCATCCCCTTGTCGCTGTAAAGAGGGATTTAAGAGCTTACTATATGTAATAACAAGAAGAAGTCTGGTGTAAAACTGGCAAAAAACTGCACACTCATAAATCCCCTAGTTGAAGCTATTTAGGTGAGAAGTGACACAGATTTTCTGGAACTTGAGCTCTGCTTTGAATGCAGTTTCAGTATTTTTTTTCATGAGCCTGTGCAGCACGAATGTTTACGGTTCACTTAGTATCAGCAAAATGTGCAATTAAAATGTCTATGGGGTAATAGCTATAAATGTGTTCCATATAAAATGTTTGATTTCAAAGGTCTTCTTTCCCAATCTGGAAAATCCCACCCCCTTCATTATTGTTTTGCTAAGTGGTTATATCACCATAAAAAGGAGCAAAACAGTATGGACTAAGATGCATAGCTACAAGAAGACACTGTGTGAAGTGTGACAGCTGGTGATTGTAAATCTTGAGCCTTGAGGACATAGATTCTTTTTGTGCGTGTTAAGAACTGTCTGCAGCAGTGTAATGAGGCACTGACATAAGGGCATTGTCCAGGACTATTTAACTTTGCACAGTAAGTAATGAATCAAGAGTTTGTTTGGAATGATTATTGGTTTTGTTTGACTTGCATTTTGCTTCACAGTGAGCGTCAACACAAACCTCCAGAAATCACACCAGGGACATTGAAGTTATATAGTGCATGACTCTGAAGGTGTTCACTTTAAGATTTATTACTAATACAATGCATGCAAATGATCCAGTTACTCCTCTTACACTTAAATCTGTTACCACCTGTAACCGTGCACCTGCCTGAAATATAACCACCTAATTAATCCTACCCGCATAAAGTTGACCCTTTTGTTTCTTCAATCTATGGGTTAACAAATTCTGCAGAAGGTTTACAGTCTACAGTGAAAAATGACTAAGGTCAGACAGAAAAGTGCTGAGTCATTTTGCAGCAGGTTCATTTGCTGCCTTTGTGTGAAGCAGCTCCGTTCTTAATGATCCGATTCACAACAGCAAGCTAGGATATGAAAAATATGACTTACTGCAAATATGATTTTACATGCAAGTCAGAAAGCTAAATATATCTATATAACACTTTTCACACACAAAAACAGCGTATCAACATGACTATGACACTCATGCTGCTTCAGGATAATCAATCAACATAGTATATATATATTGCTGCCTGACATTCTAATGCCTCAGCAAAGTGTGAGGACATCTTTGCAGTGCATGTCTGTGGCTCACAAAGGAAGTGGTACAGTAGCCTCTGGTGGTACCCAGTATGTGTCAGCCATACTAAATCTTGAGTTATTAGATCTCTAGGCGAGTCAGCATGCAGAATGGTAGGGGGTTTAAAGTGCACTGGGAACACTGTGAACATCCTTGTGTGAGATGGTGAAGCTCTGAGGGTCGAGCAGCAGAGCTCTGCACAAATCTGCAGCAGCTGCAGAGGAGATAAGAGACTCTGCTGCGTCTGTGGAGCTACATGGATTATTACTGCTGTCGATACAGAAAGGCTTCACTTTGTGGCCTCCATGTTGGATTCACTTCTTCAAAATATAGATTAGCAAATGACTGAAGGGGTGTAATGTCAATGTTATTAGGCATCTTCAGAGCTCTTTACTCAAGTTACTTTTAGGTCATTTTTTAGGTCATATCTGGAAGTAGAAATACTAGATATAGTCACTTTAAAGGCCTTCTAACAATGGAACAAAAGCAGAATTTTATCAGTTCTTGCTCAAAGGCTTTATTATATTAACACAGAAGATTTATTTTAGCTATATGACATATTTAACCACATGCCAAACTAACAAAACAGCAAATGAAACAACACAGCGCCTTGTCCACCTGAAATAACTGGAGTACAGTGGAGAACATCTGCTACATATGAACACCATCGCTGGCCCGCAGTAACCTTAAAATACCTCCACTTGAACTAATACAGCAATTTCAAGCTGTTAGCAGCAAGTGGTGGGTGGGGATGAATTAAAATCATCAGAGGCGGCACATGTGGACAGAGCAGGGTCGGCCAGTTTCCACTTTCGCACTAAGGAGTGGACAGTCCTGTGCACAGCAAGGACATAAAGTCTCAAGAGGAGCTGGCATCTCATCCAAGGAAGATCTGAAGGTCAAGCCTGTAGTCGGTCGTGTTTTCATGCCCAGGCTCTGCTGTGGGACTCTACAGGAACAAATGTATGTGTGCATATGTGTGTGAAAACCCCTACTGTGGTGAACCAAAGTGACATCACCCTTATATCCAGCACAAAAAGAGCAGATAAAATAGGCTGGCTCCCAGCTGGAACCCTCCAGGGACTCAAAAAAGGAAGTGGCTGTTTCCTGCTGATGTGTGAGAGTAAACCCTGTCATAACAAAACCTCCTCTCTCTGCCCAATGCCCTTCAAACTACAATCAAAACTCTTCACACCACAGGGAATTTGGTGGGTATTTTATCAGAATAAGGCTTACCTCTTCCAAAGTCAACGACACAAAGTCACATTATCTTGACGAACGACAAAGCCAAGAGTTTATAATTAATTCATGGTACTTCATAGAACTTTTAAAATACCGTGTGTGCTTCTTACTTGAGTACAAACTTCACAAGTCATGTCTAGAGGGGCTACCAGTTAAACACGTCGGTGGGCTACAAAGATAGGTCTGGAATTCCAGGAAGCCAAATGCCTCACATTTTAGACGCCAAGTATACATTACAACCCCCTCACAACAGACCAGACAGCCCAGTAGATTATGCAAACATAGACTAGTCTCCTGTTTGCTCCGTTTGCCGTAATTAGACAGCTGTTTCTCTTTTAAATACTATATAGAATAAACTGAAGTCTGTCTTTGACCTGGAGCTGACACCCAGGTTATCCTGTCCCTCTTAAAATGGTACTAAACAAATACAACAAGGCCACATCCTCTTCCTTTGACTTGGTATTTCAGGATGGTTTATTTATCCCTGGAGTAAAAAAAAAAAAAAAAAATCACCCATTTTCCTGAGGGGTACCGCTTCCTTTACTTTGTTGTGGCGCAGAACAAGTATACATTTGGACACAGGACAAAGGCGTATCTTACAAGTATGTACACAAATGGTTATCATTCACTGAAACTGTTCACAAAGTATATAGAACCGCTAATGTTTGGTCTATCTGGAAACATAAAGGCAACAACCTATACATGGAAAACTGTTGGAGCTTGAAGAAAATCAATGCAGACTTGAAAAATTTGACAGATTAGAAAAATATCGACTGCATCATTTAGGCGTATCTGCACTGGGGCTGCTGCAGCGAGCCAGGTTTATAATTAATACATGGTGCTAATCAAGCAGTACCTTTCCATCGACTGCAGCTCCAGCTTAGACGGACCAAAGCAGTGCCAAACCCTGAGGGCCTGCAGTCACCACCACCACCACCACCACCACCACCCCACTCCTGCCAGCTGGGTTTTGGCTTCACTAGACACAACATGGTGTAATCTCATTAAAAAAAATATATATATATGGAAAAAAACAAAACTTGCTTACTTAAGCTATCGCTGCATCACAAAACTGATCACAGAGCATATTTCAAACTACCTCTGGTAAGTAAAATGCAGTTGTCTTGCCCTTTCTGTGTGTCTTTTTTGCTGAATATTGAATAGTTGCACAACACACAACAAAAGAACCACAGGGGTGAATAAAAGAATCAAACAATTACAGAAAAAAAAGTTTCTTATCAAGTTAAACCTGAAATTAGACAACTATGTAATCACATATGCACATTTTGGGTGCATCTTTTATCTTCACCTTGAATCTAATAAAGAGTCTTAACCTTCACATATTATGGAAACCTGCATGATGTCACTGTAAGGGAGCAAAGTCCTCACAAGAGGCTATTTATGTCCATGTAACATAATAAATACCCAGACCACACACACAAACACACACACATCCAAGACCCCCTTTTAGAGGTTAAATATACAATAACATGAAAGCTGCTACTGCCACCTAAAGGAACATATCTGTACTACAACATTTATGAAATTACTACGCAGCTCATGTTACTATTTTCAATAAAACTAACAACAGTTAATAATAGAAAAACCACCGTATCCATAGTGACAATAGTCCTAGTGAATAAAGTCTGTAAATTGACACTCCATAAACACAGCAGGCAACACTTTTCCTCCGTGCACTTGGACAGACTATTAGTATAATGCAGCCATTGTGTGTCACATGTGTGTCATTTCCAGCAGCTCAGTGTGAAAACAATCATGCCCATCGCTACAGTTGTTAAACAGGAAGAAGAGGTGATTGTGTATGAGTTGGACTGGACAGGAAGGAAGAGCCACAAGAACCCAGTTGGCAAAAAAACCCTGCTGCAGCCAAGAGATTATTGTTAACACTGTGATACATAATGTGATAGATAAAATATTTGTTTGTTCAAGACGGGGAAGCAAAATATGCAGGTTTTTTTTGCAGGATTACTGATAAATGTTACCTATAGCTTATGTTTATTGTAGTAACTATGTTTTAGTCTTGTCAACCCTCTCCAGATCAGTGACCATAATCCAGGTGTGAAGTAGAATTTAGAGGGAGGGCTGTTATCAGGGCTGGGCTCCGACATGCAGTGTGGAAACTATCCTGAAACAAGCCCGTACTGGCCTGATGTGAGGCCATCGCAGAGTGAAGCTGACACATTCTGATGATCAGGTCCAGCATTGTTTTAAAGGCTGAATCTACAATGAATTATTGCACTGATATTCAGTCTGTGGAGGCATAAAACATTTCCAACACAAGCAAATA
>JAPTYQ010000015.1:24053189-24063712 GCA_029814465.1 Ostorhinchus cyanosoma | reverse complement strand
AAGAAGAAGAAGAAGAAGAAGAAGAAGAAGAAGAAGAAGAAGAAGAAGAAGAAGAAGAAGAAGAAGAAGAAGAGCATGGTGGTGCTGTCTTCTATTTTAAATGGCTGTGATCTATTTTTCATGGATGAAGCTAAATCAGTACCTTGACCTTTGCTGCTAATGACCATGTTTTCACGCTTTATGGGAATATCTGAGAAGATACTGGAGGAAAAGGTTGATCAGTCATGTGAGTTAACTCTACGCTACATTTAAATATAGTTATTGTTTACTCAAAAAGGCAAAAAGATTGAAATCTTGACAAAACATAAAAACTATTTTTGCAAAATCTGATTTTTTTTTGTAATAGTGCCAATTAAAGTAAATTAGTAGTAAGACATTATTAATAGTAATAAGTAATATATTTAGAAGAAGAGTATTTTGTGATAAATTTAAGAGAAAACACAAGATCTTGTAAAATCTCAGTACTGTGTGATTTTTACAAGGTTTTTCTGGTAAATTTAGGGATTTAATGTAAAGTACATGCTTTCCCCTCTAAATATTCTGTGTTCTACCCTCATAAATTTGGTCCTAATTTACTGTCCTACTAACATGTGCCTACGATACATGAATGGAAACGCAGTGTGGAGCCATGTGGGTTAACAGCTGTATATCTGCCCTCCCTCTTCATCACTAAAGGCCTGTGATCCTTCCTCATCGGCCTCTTCGTCCAACTGGAGGCTGCCGAAGGAAAACTTATTTCTCGGTATCGGGGAGGAGGGCTTGGCCTCCATTGGGTTACCGAACATCGTTGGGCTGTTGGCGTTCCCTCTGACGGCCTCCACCTCAGACTCGCTGGACTCTGATCCGCTGGTGGTGGAGGTGTCGGTCATGTGAACTGCTCCAATTTGCGACGCCCCTGTTTGTCCTAAGCGCCTCTGTCTGGGCCCGGCCCGTACCCTGCCAGGCGCAGAGAGGCCATTGGCCATCATACGGCGCTCAAGAGCCGCCATTCGCTCCGCACGGGAGAGGGTAGGACGAGACTCTTGCCTAGGTGAGGATGTTCCCTGATTTGGGTCTGTGTCACAGTGGTTGTGTACTCTGTGGAGCTTCTCTAAGCGAGAAGAGCAGTTTGGGACAGGGGAACACCTACCCTCATCACTGTGAGGAGGAGCAGGACTGTAGCCGTTCTGCTCATTAGTTTGGCGATGGCTGTCCACGACCGGACTGGAAGCGACCGCCCTCGAACCCATCACCATTGGCAGTGTGATGGGGCTGTTGCTATGCGTCTCTCTGCTGCGTTCACAGACCCCCACTGTGCTGTTAACGGGTATCTGGTCCACTCTTTGGTAAGACTCATAGCTCATGTTTAGTCTAGGAGATGGAGACTCCCTGTGCCTTTTCTTACTGAGACAGGGCTCCTGCTGGGCTTCATTTACGCTCACTGATCCAGACCGACGGTGGAGAAACACTTGTTCCCTATAGCTATGATTTGACCTAATAGCTAAATCCCTACTCATGTTATATTCACTCTCAACATTAGCGCTGTCATTATATGTGATGGAAGAACTGCTGCCTTTAGCAGCCCGAGATGCTGGACCTGTACTTGGAGGTTCTGGGTGAGTCTGTCGAGGTGAGCATCTTGTCTCCTCAATCCTGGATCCTGGTCCGGGTCTGTCCTCGTGGCCGTTCCTCTGGTGGTATGGACTGGCCCTGGTTGTTCGTGAAGCTGAGGGGTCTTCAGCGCTCACCAGAACCGACTCCTTCCAATGACACCGAGGAGAAGACTCTCTAACTCTATCCCCGTGAGCACCGCTCTGACACAAAGAGAAACAGACAGATAAGGCTGCAGTGATTGATCATTTTTTGGCAACACTGGTCAAAAATTCCCTAATTTCCTTTCAGTAGATTGATGTTCCAGTGGTCTGAGAGGACATCAGACCTCTGTATTTACGCCTTGCTAATGTTTTCAGGCTGAACACACTAGTAATCTATCTATCTTCTCTAAATCTACTCTATGACATCCTGAATTTGTCTAAACATGCATTTTCACATAGAAACTTGGAAAAATGGCATCATATTCTCATAACAGCAATTAAATAATTCAACTATATGTATATTTAGTCTTTTGATTTGGACTGAGAGGAGAGAGCTGCTTTTTTCAGCTCCTACAGCTTTAAGGAATATAATACTTTTTTTTCTGTGGGGCTGGTAATCAATTAAAAACCAATCATGCAATTGGCTGTTTAATCATGACAAATTAATTGTTGTAGCTTGGAAATATTGACACTTAAATGCACATAATTCATGTCGGGAGTGTTTCTTGTGTTTTCCACTTTAATCACAGATTGCCAATAAAACCATTACAGTTGACTGTCAGCTTGAAAGGCATAATTCTTCTCTGTATTAACAGTATTAACACAATAACCAAAGCCTATAAGTTAAAGTGTCATTCAGATTTGATTAAAAATGGATATCAGCTGGAAGCCATTCATTTCCTTTATGCTCTAATAAAATTCCAAGAAACAAGCAAAGATTTTTCAGGTACTTATGGAGACAGGCAGGTCTGTTATTATTATTGGAGGACCATCATCATCAATTGACTTTGGTGGTGGCCTTATGTGCACATCCTTTTTTTATATTCTAATCACAGCAGAAAAGAGAGGAGAATGTAGGCAGCTGTGGAGTGTGGGGTAACTTCACTACTTGATCAATAAGAGCTTTGCAGCTGAAAAGATGTTAGAAAACTGGTCAGAAGTCAGCTGTCACACAATTATGTTAATCAATTAATGCTTCACATTCATTACAAAGCTCTGACCGCACTATAATTTTTTCAATATCAAGTTATTATATTATAAATTGCGTATTAATGGTAGCTGAAAGGTGGAAATATCAGAAGAAAAAAAAGACAAGAAAACTCCAGAGGGAATCATTCAGCTGCTTTGTGTAAAAAGAACAATATAATAATGATGATGAAATAAGGTGACACAGCCTGCAGAACTGAAAAGCCTTAGACACTCACTTCTGTTGGCACTTCATGGTGGCGTGGAGAAGGCAACGGCGACAAGCGGCTGTTATGTTGGACTCGACTGTTATGCTGGACCCGACTGTGTTTCCTGGCAGACAGATGTTGAAGGTCACTGTTATAGACTGAAAACACTGTGAGTCTGACCAAACATGTCACACCGGCCTGGAGCCTTTACCTTTCAAATGGGATCTTCTTAAACTCAGACTCCCTCACGTAATCAATCACCTGCTTCTGTGTGCGACCGCTGCAGAGACAAGTACAGGAGATAATAATGAGCTTTTCTGGCGTGGCTGTGGTGGACTGTTAAGTGATGGGCAGAGCCTGCAGAGGATATCTGTGTGATACAGACAGTCTCTACCTAAATCTGAAGGAGGAGCCTCGTGAGAAGAGAACAGGCTTGGGTTTGGGCTTAGGCTCCTCAAAGAGGCGGAAGAAGGCATGATATTCGACGCAGATCTTCCAGAAGACTTTGCAACAGTCCCTGCTGGCCATCAGAAACTCCAGCGTGTCCTGATATGAACTCTGAGAGATACATAAAGGCATACAGTGATTTTTAACAGCAGCCACTAAAGCAATCTATGTTTTATATATTCTCTTGAGACTCTACAATGCATTTTTGTCCTCTGTAGGGGACAAGAGTTTTCACAGCTTTACAATAAATAAATAAATAAATAAATGCTGTTCACTGCAAAGGACATTCCAAAAACAAAAAAAAAACAACAAAGAAACTAATGTATCTGAAAAACTGATGCGTTATGTTATTTCCAAGACAATTATTTAATTTAGAAAGGCTGAAACTTTTACTTTCCTGCGTCTGAGGAGGATATTTCAACATCATCAGCAACATCACTTACATTTAGATCTGGCCTCAGTTTGATGAGAAACCGTTTCCTCTTGAAGCTCAGTTTACGGACTTTAGCCCAGTTGAAAGCGTTAATCTTAGTGTGACCCTGCAGTGATTAAGAAGAGCATTAAACGTACAGCATGTCACATCTGCTGCTAAGCATCTCTCAGCCAAAACAATAACAAAAGACATAACATGACGACATTGTGGAATATCTGACCCATGAACCAGTGACTGACCTGAAAGACCAGAACACCAGTGTGTGCTACAGCCAGGCTCAGCCTCGTGCCTTCACGATCCTTGGCGGGGTGGAGGCGAATCCCGTACATCTCCAGCCTGCGAGCCACTTCGAGTAACTGATAGTCTGATTCTGCTGGTGTGTGACCTCTGGTGACGCAAAATACACCAGAAACAAGTTAATCTATCAATAGATCTTGTAGTAAAAGCTTATGAGCTTTGAAGCAGGGTGATCTAAGACACGGCTAAATTGCAGCGCTAATTGTACTTACAGGTTTTAACACTAAACGAGCTACAACATTCATTATCCTTTCAGCAAATTTAGCAAAATAAATTAAATCCTGGCTTATCGTGCTGCTCTGTGTCTCAGTAATTACGGTGAAAGACCATGTCTGAGTGGATCTAGTACTCTCATTTTGATCTGATACGAGCCTTTTTTTGGACTGAGGGCTCGGGTGGTGGAAGGTTAGGGAGGGGTTAGAAATGCTAACTAACTTTCATAATTGTTATCACTAGATAAGCCTTGCTGTTTCCTCCGTGTGGTTCTTAATAAGAGGTTTAACTCAGTGTGGCATGCAGCCAGAAAACTGCAGTTATCATCTACGCTAAGAAAGCCTCTGGGGGGCAAAAGAGCAAATCAAAACTAATGGGGATCTTTTCTCAAAGCAGCAGAATGTCCATCTTAGGCACTGGCCCAAACTAACATCGCAATAAGACAAGGGTTGGTAAAGATTTGGCTCGCATTCAAAGTTGTACACCGACAAGGGAGTTTTGAGGAGGGATTGTAGGAGGAGATCTGGATGGTTTCCAGTAATGTGCTCCTAACTGCAGAGCGCTATTAAACTAGTCAGATAATAGCAAAAGTACTGAGAAAAACAGTTCAATAACAGATTTCACTGCTCAGAAACTCTGGAAAATACAACTGAGAATAAAGTCAGGCAAAAGTTTTAAGGCAGCTAACTCATCTGACAAAGGCTGTGTGAGTCATTTTGTGGGATGAAAGAAAACTTAAGTCCTTTTCTGGAAATGCCGTCTTTGTTGATAAAGGTGCACACAAACACATATGCACCACTGGCCAGAAGCTATAAAACAACTTAGAAAGGCCAGTTTTTCTAAGTCGATATGAAGAACAGACACGCACAGGGAACCTATTCATTCAATAGCTGCTTTCACCTGAGTAATAAAATGTCCCTGCAGGAAAAACATGAGGTCTGAAACAACTTTTCTTCTTTGAGAGTGAGAAAGAACAATTTGTACTCGGTCATGGTTTTGGTGACCCTATGATGTGAGTTAAAAAGAAACACTACCGGATCTGAGTTCTGCCTCCAGGTACACAGCCCACAGCCTTAAATCAAGATTACTCCAGCTTCAGTCGATTAACTCACATATTCTTTGAGTGAAACTCCATGATCTTGTCAATCAAGGGCATTTGGTCTGGGATGTAGTTGTTATTGAGGAGGTGTGACCGGCACTGACTCTCCTCAAAGTCTCCGATCTCAGCTGTAAGTGAGAGAGAATACAGGCTTTTATGCTGTTGGAGTGGATGCTGTGAAAATCAAGTACTTGCACCAATGTAGAAATGTGACAAATACAACTACGCTGAGGACATTTATTAATTTAGCAACTTTCTGGACTTCTATAAAAAGCTTGTCTTCAAACATTAAGCTCTTAACTGTATATACTGACAATGTTTGTTTTTTTTTTTTTTCCAAAGTTTTTGGTTTGAATTTTTATATTATAACAATCATAACCGTACGATTGAATGCATATAAAATACAACAGTTATGTCCCCCCACTCTCCCAACCATGATGCACCTCATATGCCAACAAAAATATATAAACGTACACATTCAAAATGAATACATAAAATACAATTAATTAAAATAAAATAAAAATATATCCTTAGTTACAATGCCTCGTATAAACCGACAATGTTTGACCAATCTCTTTGCATATTACACTATTAGTTTCCATGTTACCAGACTATTTTTTTCCAGAAATGCCAGCTTATGAAAATATTCAGCATTTCTTGGCAAGGCATCATGGTGTGTTTTCTGAAGTGGTTCTCTAACATTATGCTTAGGCAACAGATACAGATTGAAAGGTATCCATAGCAACACATGGCTAATCAATCTTCAATGGTGCACAGAGTGCTATATGGCAATCCTTGATGAAAAAAAAAATGCATAATGTGTTTTCATTAAAGCGTGTTTGATGTGTTGACTCGAACTAAATGAGGAAACGGTCATGATGGACTTACACTGGATAATATGGGAGACCATCAGTGCTGCGCTGCTGTCGTTACATGTCAGACGACCGCCGGAAAGATCCTGTTTGATCTGGAGGGCAAACAAGTACCTGCACAAAAAAAAAAAAAAATGCAAACAGGTTTCTCATTATTCATTTCAGCAGAGAAGTTGGCGGTTCCACAGTCGGCTCAAAACCACCGCGTACTGTTACTTTTAAGTGAAACATCTGCAGATGAACTCCAGAGGGACCTTACTTTCTGGAATCTTATTATTTCCACTGTCCGACTGTGAAAACATGCCATTTATGTGCTGGCTCCTCAACCAAGAAACAGAAACCAGAAAATCATTAACTCCACGCTAATCTCCAGAGGCTAAATCAGAAACATGGCAGCCTCGACATGTGAATTGCATAGTTGAGGTGGGAATAAATCCTCCAGGAACCAAAGCACATGTTTCATTTATAATTCTACAATTGCTTTTTGCCACATCTAAAGCCATTTAAATCAACATACTTCATGCAACTGCTTATTTATCCGTTCAACTGGAAGACACGAGCGAGGGAGATTTACGGGTTAAATTATGTAGACGGGAGCTCACCTTGTCAGCTCCTCCAGAAGCTGGGCATGGTCTGGAGGAAAGAACTTCACCGAGAACCTCAGGGTTGTGTGCTTCGGCCCTGTATAGAACAAATAAATTACATCGAAAGGAACCTGATATATAATGGATGTTTATGTTTGTACAGAAAAATGTGTAATGTATCAGTGAACGGTTTGGAAACACTTACGTCTGAGCTGCTTGATAATGGGCTTGATATGATCTAACCAAACCTGTGCAAACAAGAAAAACATGTGATTATGCTCTTATGTTAAACATGTTTTTTAAGCAGCCACAGTAGAACTAACAACTTACCATCATCTTCTGATGGTTCTGAAACTCCAGGCCGAAGTAGTCCCCCTCAATGAGGTTCATATGAGAACACACCAGGTCAAACAGCACTTTGCCTGAGGCTTTTTGCTGTGAATGAAAAAGAAAAGAGAAAAAAAAGTGTTTAAAGACACATTGTAGGGTAACTTCTTCAATTTTTAATTTTGAACATTTGTTCTTCAAGGACTGTGGCTTCTTAAATTCTTTTAGTCCGTATAATGGTAACCTCTGAGACGGACTTTGAGATACAAAAGAGAAGAGAAACAAAAGAGAGCCCTCCTTTGTCGACCTGTCAGACCCTGTGCTGGTTAGTGTCACCCAAATAGATGACAACGCTGCCCTCTGCTTCCCTCCCTCTTTCCGTCGTGGACCTCAAAGGCTCTGTTGGCTGCTAAAAAGCCTCCAGCTGCAGCAGGGAGTTTGGACTCCGTCTTTGATTGGGTGTCACTGCTGTCACTTATGATGGGCCAGCTCTTTAAGGCCGACAGTCTTAGAATGGGATAACAGTCCCTTTGACCAACCCCGTCTTCACTCCAGTATGCATAAAATACTTCAAGTACCGACTCAAGCGCTCACTTACTAACACACAAAACCTCCAAAAAAGCAGAAAGAAACCTTCTCATGTAAGGTCAAACAAATGTCAGGGATTTCCATGGAAATATTTCCTCTGTTACAGACGCCCTACGGAGACACAGAGCTCTGTCAGGAACACATCAGGAGAATTTCTGCCCGGCTGCTTCCTCGTGACTGCTTTGCAGCAGTGCAGAGCGTATCACAGCTACAGAAAGTGAGTGTTTATAGAAGCAGTTCTCATGGGTTTGGTTAAAGATCCTTGGCTGCCTTTGACTATGTTTCTAGGCATTTGCTTTCTCCATTTTCTCCCATACCTTTTTGCATAAGGATGGTCAGCTATAAAGCATGAAAGCGACTGCTAGAATTCACTCGGTAACATTTTCTTTTCATCTGGCAGTAAAGCATGTGCCCGTCTCTGGATCTATGTAGTGTTTCAAAGGCAAAGAAAACACTATTTGTGCTCCTATTAATGCTGTACCGGCTTAGTGAAGGGGTTTACACTTCCACAACTGAATGCATAATCTTCTCCAAACCCACCCCCCTTTACTGGTCCTCCCTGTCTATGTCCTTCCCTCCACTACTATCTCTCTCCAGGCTGCTTCATGTGGTGCAGAGGGCATCCTAGCACCGACGACCAGCTGTTTCCATATGGTGATGGCTTTGATGAGGGAATCCACAAGAAGGCTGGAGGGAAAGAGGCCATGAGCCAAAACACACCCTTCCCATAGACACATTGCTGTGTGATAAAAAAAAAAAACAAAAACCTGCAGCCAGCAGTCACACCAACCCTGAATGAATTCTTTGTTGAATGTTTTCTGCACTCATTTGAACAAACTAGTCTGCAAAGGCTTGAGGAAGTAGAACAGCAGGGAAAGAACAGAACTGGATACAGTAAAGGCTAAAGAGCGTTCCTGTCTCGCTCTTATATCCAGCCTTATAAATCTGCTGTCAGTATAAAATGACCACGCGCCAAGCGGAGATGGGTAAGGCAGAGGCTGATTAGAGCCGGGCAGTACTTGATTAAATGCAGCTGTTGCAGACTGGAGTTATGGTGCTGCCATTTGACACTGCTGCAGCCGACACAATAAGAACGCTGTTGTTAATGAAGCACAAGCTGCAGAGATGGACTGTCGTCATAACGCAGGCACTCGCTGTAACACACTCTTCACCCAGAGAGTCTCTAAAGTCCACTCGTACTCTGTTACTGGTTATGTATCAGTAAGTGTAAATTATGCGGACACTCAAACCTAATATATAAACTCCTTAGCATTAATTTTCCCACACAGAGCAGCTTACAGTTTGTCTGCAGGGATTTCCTACAATTCAGCCAAAAGCCAAATGAAGCCAGTTTTACTTCTTACAGCCATAAGAAAACTTTTAAGTCTTGATACTGTCAAAATTACTGCATGTTACAGTAGTTTTCATGCAAAGAATTATTTATGTCAGACACTAGATAAATGGACGTGGAAAAAATTATTAGACCACCCTTGTTTTCTTCAATTTCTTGTTCATATTAATGCCTGGTACAACTAAAGGTACATTTGTTTGGACAAATATAATCATAACAACAAAAATAGCTCATAGTAGTTTAATTTCACAGCTGATATCTATCCATTTTCCATGTTTTCTTGATAATAACCAAAATCCCTTCAATTCTTACATCAATAGCGATGGCATTGTACTGACAAAAACAGTCCGTTTCTTTTCTGTTTTAGTCAGTTTAGGAGTTAGTACTTGATTGTAAAACCAGTGTTTTTGATGACTTTTGATGGTCAAATAATTTTTTCCATAACTGTATAACATAAATATACAACTAAAATACCCGTCTTATTCATTTATGCACTTCTATTTTGTTGCTTCTTTTAAGGCAGTCATCATATCAAACATATGATGGCAGTTTTCGTAAAATTAGACTTTCATAATGCTCACTCTATTGCAACATATTGAATCATAACCGCTGTATTACGCCACATATTACATCACATTCTTGTCGACGCACATCCCTATAACTTATTCAGACAAATACGATCAGTTGCAATCTATGCACACATTACATCATCCATTCAGAAAACCAACAAGTGCATTAGAGGTCAGATGTCTATGCAGGCAGTTAAGATCTCCTGAACTTTCTCAATACTAAACCAGTTTTCTGGACCTCGTGCTTTGTGTGTCATGTGGAAGAGCCTTTCCAGAATTATTTCCACATTTTACTGCCTTTAAAATGTAACTTTACACCCATTCAGAGTCTAACTCAATGCACTGCTTGATAATGAAAATGACTACAAATCTGGAAAGCTGCTGAGATGGAGGTGATTGGTGTCTGAATGTGAGACACGAGTAGTTCAGGGACATCCGTATATTAGAGAATCTCAAGGCACTTATCCATATGAAACACTGACAGTTTTGTACTAGTTTTATTACCTGGGATAGGTCTGCCTTAAAATCAATATTCAATAACATTTAGGCTATATTTAGATTATATTTACTGCCTTTTATTGCCATGATTCAGTCTTTTCCCACAGTGAACAGAAGCCCTGAAGTACTCTAAAATCTATCAAAGTCCCACAACAACAAATGCACTTCTGAAGCCTCTCTTCTTGTTGTTGTTTGATTTCAGTCATTTTATCTATCTATCTATCTATCTATCTATCTATCTATCTATCTATCTATCTATCTATCTATCTATCTATCT
>JAPTYQ010000015.1:24041061-24051669 GCA_029814465.1 Ostorhinchus cyanosoma | reverse complement strand
CTATCTATCTATCTATCTATCTATCTATCTATCTATCTATCTATCTATCTATATATATATATATATATATATATATACACACACACACACACACACACACACACACACACACACACCGGTTACCGGTACATGAGAAAATTCTCTGTGACAAAAAAAACATGAATAGTCCTCGACACATGTCTTGATTTTAAGATGAATTGTTTTTTTAATGCTCGTGATTTTCATAAAAATGCCCAAATAGCAGCAAAAATAGGGAGAATCCAAGCCTTCTAGTGATACATAGCATATCTATATTGGCACAAGTAATATGTTTATGACTTAAAGGGGTGATATTTTTAGGCTTTGGTTCATTTATTTGTGTATTTGGACCCTAACAGTTCATAATGTTTGAATTTCAAACCTATATTAGCTCCATTCTGGCAAAAATCCAATGAATTTCTACAACTGTTTCAATTCCTGCTTAATTTGTTACGTTTTATAACTAGTTATATCACAACATTTGCACATATAAGGTCCAGACTTCCAACGAATATTTCTCCGAGTACGACATAATTGTTTGTCAGCAGCAGCAGTTGTAGTCCAGACTGAAAATATGTCCAAACTTCGAGCCAATTACTTAAAATATTCAGTTGTTAGTTGAATTAATGAAAAACTCAGACCCAAGCAGAGCATTTGCAGTTGATGTAGACCACAGGGACATGTTTTAAAATGCATAATTCCATTTAAAAAAGCAAAATATCACTCCTTTAATGAACACTATGATTATGCTCAGAGGAATCGCTGGTGATCCGGTGGATGTCTAGGGGTTAAGTATTGTTACCTGAAAATGAAATGATCTATATCAGGTGCTTTCACTGCATCTTTTGCAAGGAGACATAATAAGATAATCATTTTTAACCAATCCATTAATTAAACTTGAAAATAAGCAGAAAATGCATTAACGTCCAGTCAATATTGCACTTCCTTTCTTTTCACTATGAAAAGGCCAAAGAAACACAGATAATGCAAATATATACTCTGACAGAAAGCAACACAGCAATTACAAGGCTGTGACTGGTTTTCCCTGACGTGCAGCTGACACACGTATTTCCATCTCTATACATGACGTGCGCCCTCGTCTTCAGCTGAAAGGTTAGAGCATTAAGCAAACATCTTGTTCAGCAGATGACATTTCTTTCATCATCCACAAAGCCAAGAAAATGTCACACATCTCCCTTTTTTATGACCTCAATCTATAAAAGCACCGAAGATAGTTTATACAAGAGAAACCCATTCCCAAGTGAGACAAAGCATCCTGATACAGCTGTCCAAGTTCATGGCAGACGCGCAGGGAGATTCTTTCTAGGCTCATTAGTCCTGAACATAGACTCATAGGATGCTACTACTGTTTACATGTGTATGAGCGCTAGCATGCTCGCATCGCTACACTGACCTCCACATGCTCCGGCTGACAGGAGAAGGCTAAATAAAGATGACAGGGATGTCTGCACACACGTCTGCCTCAGTTTTCTCTTCGGGGGAGACCAAATAACCCCACCCCCAGCCCTAACCCCCTCCCTTTGCCCCTTGTTAGTAAGCTCTTGTCAGCAAAATAAATAGATAAATAAATAAATAAAGGTCAGGTATAAAGTCTATTCCCTCAACTATTCCCCTGGAGGAGTTGATGGTATGGTCCACTTCACCCACAATGCACTGCCCAGTCCATGACCACCAAACTTCTCCTGTGGGTGTGGGGGGTGGGTGGCATGTGTGGTAAACAGACTGCCAATGCCTTCAGGCTGCAGATCGGCACAAAGAACAAAAGGAATATGAATCAGGATTGAAGACAGGATAGGGGGTGGGTGATCTGTCCTAACATCATAGCAAATATCATTTAATATCATAGTAATTGTGTGTATCACTAGATTATGTGTTTTGCAAATATAACTGAGAAACGCTGCATCTCAACACATTGAATTATTTTTTTCTTTGATGTGGAACTTCCATGAAAACAAAATTTATAATAATAATAATATCAATAATAATAAGTGGTGCCAGGCACAAAAATCTCCACCCCTCACTCATTTTTTGTCCGTTATAAGTAAATGGGAAGATTTAAAAAATTCATTAAGAAAAATCTGAACTTTGGCCTATTGTTCCCAAAATGTAATGAGATCCATTCTGGGTCACTGGCAATCTATAAAGTGAATTTGGTATGAATTCAACCAATAGTTTTCCTGCTACAGACATATGCAAGTTCACCCATTATAAGTAAATGGAGAAAAAAAATATTTAAAAATTCATGCAAAATTGAAACTTTGACCTACTTCTTCCAAAATGCAATGAGATATATTCTGGGTTACTGGCAATCTATAAATCAAATTTGGCATGAATTCATTCAATAGTTTTGCTGCTACAGACATTTGAAATTTTGCCCGTAAACAGGGGAAAAAAATGTTTCAATTCATAATTTTTTTTTTTTTTACTTTGACCTACTTTTCCCAAAATGTAATGAGATCTATTTTGGGTCACTAGCAATTTATAAACCCAATTTGGTATGAATTCATCTAACAGTTTTGCTGCTAGAGTGTTAACAAACAAAAAATGCAACAAACAGAACCAACAACGTTACCCCTTGCCTCCCATTTGGAGGGCGGGGTGATAATAATTTAAATGAGAAGCAAATAAGAAGAATTACACTGCCAAAATATAGAAAATGTCTGGTAATCATGATGTAACTCTGATACACAGTATTGTGCAAACATCTCAGACCACTGTCAGCTTTGTAGTTTTTGCAGGGTTATAATGAGCATATATATTTATTTCTCAGACTGTTTTATTTTTTCAGATGCAAGAAGAAAATACAGGGAATATGTGCGCAGTAATAAAAAAAAAACACAACTAAATGGCTCCTGATGGCTTAAGACAGTATTTAGTATGTTCTGCATTTCTGTGATAAAAAATTAGCCCAAACAATAAAAAAAAACAAAAACTTTGACATGTGTTGAATGAAACCTGGCGGAAAAGACTTGAAAATTTATGCAGTAAATCCCATAGTGTCTGCACAAACGTGTTAAAAACATTTTAAGTGCAAAAGGAAAGTCACACTAAATACTTGACACTTGGGATTGTAAAAGCTGTTTTTTCCTGAAACGTGTCTTTTTTTAATGCTGTAAATACTTCCTGAATATCCTGATTGTATCTTAATGCAGAAACTGAGAATTGTTTTAAAGAGTGAACCTAATGGTGGCTGTAATACTATAAGTTTTACTAGTTTTAACCTAATAAGTCCTGTTGTTTGCTGTTTATATCACATTGTAAAGCAGTTGAAGTGGTAAAATTCACAGATCAGAAAAAGAGTCCAGTCCTGATTTACTACTCAGCCCATGTGTCCTGAATATTTAGCACAGGGGTCTACATCCCATGGCTCTTGAACCAGATGTGGCTCTTTAGCCTCTCATCCTGTGGCTTTGTCAGAAAGCCATAAGGGACATGATAAACTCAATAAATAACAATTATTTTAGCATATTTTAATTTTGCCATCATTGCTGTAGGCCTAAAAGCATTCAGTCTCCTCTTGTTGATATTATATGTGCAGCATCTAAACGGAATAAGTGCATTTTTTTTTTTGTAATATTTCATCAACCCAAATGTGTGTCAAATGCTACATCAAGGCTTTGTGACTTTTTGCTGCACAACCTCAGTTTGTTTTCGTTCATAGTCTATTTATAAGTAATCCTACACATGTCAGTGGAGTTTTTTTTACTCCAATGAATCTGTTTTGTTCTTATGAAATAGCACCCTCCAGGAAAATCTATAAAAATCTCATTGTAGTTGTATTATTTCATTTATGCACAATACATGCATTATCATACAGGATATAAAGTTAAAGTACCAAATGATCATCAATACCCAACTTGTAGTGAAATAATTATGAAGGTTAAATATCTATATGATTAAATGGTTTTGGGGCTCCGTGCAGGTTTCTTTTTCATGTCAAAAATGATTCTTAAAAAACAAAAAAAAAACTCAAATTCTTCTTTAGCATGTAATGGCTGCTGTCTCTGCCTCCTAACATAGCAGATAGCACCGACTGATAAATCCCATTTTCAACATCTGTCTGACACGAACATGCAAAATAAATATATCACATAGACTACCTGAAATGTCACGAACAAAGCAAAGCGTTTTCACGCTTAGTTTGAGAATATTTGGCCAATCAGATGGAGCCCCAGGTAGGAGTCAGATACCCTCAGGTTCAACTGGGTCAATTTTGGCACATGATACTTCCCTTATATTGTGTAGACTTAACCCTTTTACCCCTAATGTACCTGTGCTGAGCATTCTGAACATTTGATTTATTTCAAATATTCATACAAATTTTAACTTTTGCTGAATAAGAACAATTTCAAAAAGTGCTGATAGAATAAACTTTGTTCTTTCCATAGAAATCTGAGCATGCTCAGTGCACCCCCTGCCAAAAATAGACAGTTTGGGCTTTTTCTTTTCTTTTCTTTTCTTTTCTTTTCTTTTCTTTTCTTTTCTTTTCTTTTCTTTTCTTTTCTTACACCATTTTCCTTGTCGTTTTTGGTTTTTACGTTTTTTTTGCAGTATTGTTGTGATTTTCCTTTATTTATATTGCTTTATTTATCATGTAACTGCTTTTTGGAGTTCAACCATGTGTCAAAAATCCTCTGAACTGATTTAGAAACAAAGAGCCCCAAAACAAAAACTACTGGGCCAAAATTCCAATACGTGTTGTCCAGTGTATTCCAGTTCAAAGTTCCTGTTCAACATCCTAAATCTCTTATTGATGTACGTTAGGGGCTATAGGGTTAAGTAGACTACCTCCTTGCTGGTACAACACATTTCTACCACTACACTTTATGCAGCATCACATCGCCCAATCCAGTGATGGGATTTAAACATTTATCTTCATGGGACACGCTCGTACGGCAGCCCCCTCTAGTTTTCTTACACTTTCACAAATGACAGAGCAGTCGACTCACAGCGGGAGGTTTTCCGCTGTGACATTCAGCGACATCAACAGGAAGCTGATTAAGGTCAGCGATCAAAGAGACTGGGTGATTTGAAGACAGGAATAAGCAAATGGAGAAGTGGGGAAAGGTCACTTTTTGGGGATGAAGCTATCTGAGGTGCTTATCAGATAAGATGGCAAACAAGCTTAGCTCTATATAGAAGTGTTGATTTTTCAGCTGATACCAAGAACCCTCTCAAGACTGAATTTTGACTTTAGGACACATCGAATCCATTTGGCTGTTGTTGAAAATAGATGAAGCCGCCACCTCGCCATGAATCAAAGGCGCGGCTTATCAGAAAACACCTTACTGTGCATGTACCTGTTTTTGCATGCGTTGAAATGTGTGCAAATGCAAGTGTGTGTGAGATTGCGGCGTGCCAGCTAGGATGTGCACTGTAAGGGAAGGGTAGGACAGAGAGGTCAGCGGGAGCTAAACCTCATTGAGATTCAGGTCATGCGCTGCAGAGGTTCCCAGGGTGACTCGACTACAGCGGGGAAGCTGACAAAGAGAGAAGCGTCGCGGAAGGCAAACCGACTGATAATCCTGTCGAATTACCTGCATGCTCCTCTCGCACATACGGAAGTGTGACCACGCATATGTTTGCAGCCGAGTGGGCACATAATTAGGACAGCTTTACTAATACTGTATGACACTGAAAACCCAACATGGGACATTTAACACTCAGTGAGTAAACATCCACGGGCAGTATTAAGGTTAAGGGAATTATTCTAAGTGATAAAATCAAGGTCAGGTATCAAGTCTCCCTCTGGTTTTCCCTTATTTGTTTCCTTCTTTTCAAAAACTCCCAAGCTACAGTCGAACAATAGCAGCAGAAAATGAAAGGAATGGTAAGGATTGGGTGGCCACAGCTGTCAGAGTCATTCTGTCACAGCAGACCAGCCTTAAGGCCCTGGGAGGACAACCATGAAAATAATGTCCCTGGATTCAATAGAGGTTGAATCTCAGATGAAGGTAGCTTCCCTCGACATCCACCAACAGCTCCACCTCCTCCTCTATTAGACCGTTTCCCCCCCCACACACTTTCCCTCGCCTGCCCTCCTACAAGTGCTGCTGGAAACATATTGATTTTGCATAAAGAATAATTAAGTGTCCTGTTGTGACCATTGTGGCGCTGAATAACTAACACTACAGAGCTGTGTGCAAGGACCTCCCACTGGTATCCATAAATCAGAAAACAGATCTTAACTGTTGTGAGTTTGGATCATTAGTAGTGACAGTAAAAAAATAAATAAAAGCAGCAGTGGATGTTCTATCAAGTCTCTACCACACCTAATCCTAGTAGTATTACATTAAATCTACACGCTGCTGAATTTTGTCATGTCTGAGTCAAACTTGGAGAATCGTTAAAAAGAGTAGAGGGTTAAAAAAAAAAAAAAAAAGGGGGGTGGGGGGGTAAAGCTGTTGGAATTACCCAAAAAACTGGCCTCCTTTCACTGCATGTGCCTGAATCCCTTTCATAGTGCCTGGAAATCTGGACCCATGCTGGTTTCTTCACTTCCAGTGCAGTCCTAGAGCCACAGATTACTGTCACTCCGAGGGAGGATGTGTCACTTCACATTTGGGCAGAAACTCTGCGTTAGTTTAGCTGGATAAAAGGCGATGAATAATACATGTATAACTACAATATCACCACAGGAAAAAATTCAAGAATGAAATAAAGGTTCGGAGATAATATATGCAGTGTGAATGAATCTTGCTACTAAACAGCTGAAAGTTAGGGGGAACGTGATCTGTCCGAAAGATGGTTTTTTTAATCACAGTCACCATCTGTGGTTTAAACTGTGGTCTTTCTTCTTGATTTGTACGTGTAGACTACAGAAAGTAGATGAATTTCTCTGTGGCACAGTATTACATGACTATTTCCGCTACCGTTTATCATTTGGGTATATAAAATAATACTCAGTTATGAATGAAACCGCAATAGGCCGTGAACGATGATTTAAATACCAAAACTTCCACTTCTCCAACACCTAATTAAACATTTTTTCAACAGTTTTCTGTGAACGCTGAGCATAAAGGTAAAAGAACGGCAGGGTAAGAAAAAGATTTTTGCGGCTTGTCACATCACATCACTGATCTACGGTCTGCATTTGCATCTTAAAGCCAATATTTTCAACTGCTTTAACCTCCTGAGACCCAGGAAAGCACAAGTTTGGACTTTTTCCACATTAAATAATTGCCTTTATTGGAAACAGCACAATGCATTATTTTTTTTTCAGATGCACTTTTAATGGCATGGCATATTAGGGACCGGGATGCACTGATATATCAGCCGGACATCGGTATGAGCCGATACTTGCTGATATCGGTCAATATCGGTATTTGCTTATAAGATGTTTTTTTACTGATGGCAGAAGCAGATTTTTATCTATTGTGTTATATTAAAGTTTTTTCATAAATGTGTATGTTTCAATCTGTGTTAATTCAAAGGTAATGTCAAATGCTTAAAGACTTAATATCTGATTTTACATTTAAATAAAGAAGATTTCTTCATTAAAAAGGCATGACTAAGGATCCACATGGCTATTAACAGTGGTATTATTATTATTTATTTTATTTTATTTTATTTTTTCTCTCTCTGTGGGTTGGTGTCCAATATGTTCTTAGAAGAGTGGGGTGGAAAGTGAATTATGGGAAGAAAAAAAGAAAATAAGGGATGAGCATTGTTTGTGATTGTTATGTGAACACTATGTACTATATGGGTATATGCACCATGTAACACTGATGCTCAATTAATAAAATATTAAAACAAAATTTAAAAAAGGCATGAATAACAATAAAAAATAAAACAACACTGGAAAATGACATTGATATTGACTAAAAAATATATTTTAAATATCTATATCACCCAAGATTTTTTTTCAACTGGTGCATCTCTAGTTAAGGAAGAGACACGTGAAGTAAATTGTAGCATGAACGTAGCACAAATCCATGATATTAGATGCTTTTTGAGATAATTATGTGAATAATGGAACCAGGATTAGATTGACATAAAATAACGCAAATGTCTACAATTCACTGAAATGAAAGAAGAGGTCAAATCAATAATACGACTCGATTAATACCGAAAAGAAATACGGATAATCTAAACATTTGTAGCCATTGAGCTAAAGGGAAACAGGAGCACACTCTCATCTCTGTCATTTTGAGCAAAGCTTCATCACCATCAAAAGAAGTAGCTGTGAATACTGTAGAGCACTGTAACTGAAAGTGGAGGCAATCAATAGGTTAATTAAGAGTTTAATTAAGTGTAACAGTGAGAGACAACTCCCACAAGGTCAGGCCAAGAAAGAGACAAGCCTTTTCATATATAACCTGAATACAAAATTTGTCAAAGAGGTACTTACTAGTGATTTGGATCAATTTAACGGTCATTAGCGACGACCGTGTCTTGCTTAACTTTCAGGGCAGGTGGTCTATTAAAGAATTTACAAAAGAGACAGACCTCAGAGAGAATCAAATCAATTCCTGTACACAACCTGAGTCTATATTAAGATCATGTGTGCGAGTGTGTCAGACTGAAGCCGATATGTACAGATTTACTACGTATGTGCAACACTGGGATCATCAGACAACACCAGGAGTCAGAATTTGTGAACCAGCTGTTGAATTAGAGCTGGCTCAGAGGTTGGCCAGGTACATCATCACATCGCAAACCCAGACACATTTGTCAAATACGAAGCAGATGGGACACAACCCTGTGAAGAAATTAATATCCAAGGTATGTTAATTAAGTATACGTAAGCGCGCCAACCTTGCATTTATAAACAGTAGCTTCCTGAAATTGGAGCAGACGTGCTGATCTACATAATTACGCTGATGTCTTCTTATCGGGTGTGTGTTTTAGAGAGAGAGAGAGAGAGAGAGAGAGAGAGAGAGAGAGAGAGAGAGAGAGAGAGAGAGAGAGAGAGAGAGAGAGAGAGTAACAGCATCAGCAAAGTAATAATATGGGATGCTATTAAAATATGGTGCATTAACATTATGAGACAGATAATTAATATGTGGATCCGGGCTCAAAAGATCTACAGTCTAAATATGCTAATGATAATCTGCGTCGTTTCCACTTCTATTTAAAGGAGCTATATGTAGTATTTCCATGCAATGACATTCAGGTGTGCCTCGAAAAAATATATTTTAGAGATTATCACTACAGTGTTGAGAATCTAGAATTATAAAGTTACGGTAAATGTGGAATTGAAAGTATTTACGCCGACAACCTGCGGGATTTATGTGACCACTAGAGGGAGTAGTGAGTCACTCTGCTGCTGGTCTCTAATGGTGATAAAAACTACTAACACTGGACCTTTGACCAAAGCATCATAAAGTGACCAGATGGGATGAGAAACACAAAGAAACTACTTCTAGAGTCAAAGAAAGTGACTCATATTTAGAGTTAAAGCTGACGCTAAGTGAAAAGAACGGAGTTGGATGCTGAAGTCGCAGTGTTTCCCCAACAAACATGAGTTTGATAATGAAATCTATGACGCTATAAAGTTATTATGTGATGTTATTGTCTTTGATAAATTTACCGTTTGTTGATCCACAGTTCAGACTAAACTGTGACAGCTCTGACTTCGTTTGAACGATTCCAAACGGATCTGAAGTGCAGCGACTGACAACACGAACTGCACAAAAAGCACAGGTGGTTTGTGTTTGACTGTGGTTGTTTTCTGTTTGTACTTTTATTTATTTATCTAGACAGAGACAATGTACAATATACATTAACATTAAACAGGAGAGATGTAGTGTGCCAGGCTAATTTACACCTGTAGTCCTTGAACAGCCTGATGTTATCATTAAAAAAGCAGATATTAATAAAAACATACACAGAGTAGTATAACATGTATTACTATAACTCTATCTATATAAAAAATAATAATTCACATCCAACTATTCACTCTTACTGGTCCCACTGCAGTCCGTCACACACACTCTCAGCATGTTTACATTATATTGTCTAAAAAAGCAGAGCTAAGCTAACAGAGCTATAATGTAAACTATCAGCTGATGCAACATGTTATAAGTATAAGACAGTGCTTTTTGGACTGTAATTTTGTCAAAATAACTAACAATTAACATTTGTTTGAAGAAGAAAACTTGATGATACCATAATACAAATGTGTGTAAACGATGACCTTTACACTTTATTTAGTAAGTGATGGTTCCTTTTTGGTTTTACTAGTTCTACATGTGTTCTGGTACCTGATTTCCTGCTGTTATTGACAGTTTGAAACATCAATACTACACAGAAACCCTTTAAGTACTTTCTCTAGTCATATGTATAATTTTTTTTTTTTCAAATGCCTGTGACAATTCTTCAATAGTAGCGTCTTTGTCTAAAAATGAGCTGGAAATTTGTTTAACTTGAAGTTCAATACAGCTGCTAACTAAGTATCTGCTAATCAAATCCTGCATTAGTTGACTAATTGTTTTCAGTTTAGATAGATTGGGTGGATAGAAGATGAAACACATCATCCACGGCTAATGCAGCAGCAGCAGCAGCAGCTACAATTTATTTTCATCACTGATTAATTCCTCAATTATTCTGTGAATTAATTAATTAATC
>JAPTYQ010000015.1:23982190-23997029 GCA_029814465.1 Ostorhinchus cyanosoma | reverse complement strand
GTGCTTGTTCATATTACACATTAAATGCGACTTCTATTAGTTTTAAGTATGAACTGAATGCAACCCTGAAGTGACCCGTATGTGCAAAAGAGGTCCTGATGTAAGTGACACTCCTGGGATGCAAAATATCAGATAGATATCAGATTTAAGATCATATATGAAAGTGACTTGGGTCGAATCTGTGTTGTTCAAACTGTCTTTTTTGCAGAAAGTCTTTTTACTGGTATTTATGCAAAGATTGTACTATATGTTATATGTCAATACAAACAAAAACAATCCCTACCCCCCACCCTTGCTCCTACAGAGCCCCGCCCCTAATAAAAAAATTAAATAAAAAAAAACTGTCAAACTGTCTTTAACAGATCGGATACAGATCAAATATGTTAAAAAAAAAAAAATCGGATTTGGGCCACATTTACCTGCAGTCTGAATGTAGTCTAAGGCATCTAATAAACGAGTTATCCGTTATCATCTACAAACCATTACTGGTAGAACGTAGAGATATCTCCGCTCAATGCTCAACACCTGTAACAACAGCTATAACTTTCTTGTTCTCATGTTTTCATCCCATTCATTCCTAAAGCCCGCCCCTCCTTTAGCTGTCTGAAACCAATCAAAACAAAAGCTAAAACTAAAGACACTCATCCTGTTAGAATCTTTCAAAAAAACTCAATTCGTTTACTTGTTCACAATGATCACACATGTCTGTAATTGTTACCCAGGTTTAGTAGTGTTGTATTTATTGTGTTTTGTGATATTGTGCATTGATTTAACCAAAATTTTTTCTGTATTTTATATCTGACTGTTGTCTCATGGCCAGATCTCAACTGACCTATCTAAATAAAGGTTTAAAAAAAAAAAAAAAAGGTAAATAAATAAATAACATGTTATTGCTCTGATTATGTAGGCCTGTTCAATTCTGTCTAGAGGATTTTTGGTCTGCCCCCAATAATAATGCCCCTTGTAAATAAAAAATGAACTGAGAGGTTTTGCATCATTCAATAGTTTGTTATTTGTACTGAAACTAACAAATAGTACTGTTAATGCAGATAACACGTAAAAGAAGACATTACACTAACATACAAAATATGTAGGTCAAACACAAGGTTAAACAGGACAATACCTGGAGGAAAATATAAGTTAAACAGTGTTACTTTTAAAGAACCCTGACACATAAATAGGTCTGTGACTCCTCAGGATGCATCGATTGAGGAAACAGTTTAAAAATAGCATGATCAATAGCTGTTTCGTTTACTATTATTTATTCCAGCAAAGTGAATTTGAGCACAAATTCAATCATGCAAATTTATTAAAGCTGTTTAATACAACACAACAGATAAATATCTGCCATTGCCATCAGTGATGTCAGTCTGAGAAGCCAATACTAATCTATACTAATGTGTACTTCATATATACTGCTCCAAAAAATAAAAGGAACCATTAAACAACACAATGCAACTCCAAGTCAGTCACACTTTCTACTTAAGAAGCAACACTGACTGACAATCATTTTCACATGCTGTTATCCCATTAAACTACATGAAGAACAAAGTATTTAATGAGACTATTTCATTCATTCAGATCTAGGATGTGTTATTTTAGTGTTCTCTTTATTTTTTTTGAGCAGTGTATATGTGTGCATCTCTATGATGAGCCACTATTTTCATTATTAATACAAGTATTTTCTTGAGTAGGGCATTTATTGTTTTATCCATAAAATGCTGAAAACTGGTGTGTTCACAGCTCTTCATTTGACAACCAACAGACCATAACCCTATTATATTTCTTTGACACTCTTGTTAGACTAAAAGAGCTGAACCAATAATAATAATAATAATAAAGAAAACTGTATTCTAAAACCAAAAAAATCAAGCGTGTGGGTTTAGAGGAAGTTGAAGTTAAAATGTCAGCCTCTAAACAATACTAACAACTTGCATTTGAAAGGTCTTTCCATTCCACCGAACGCAAAGCTCAACAATTTTTTGTGCCAATTTAAGAGACACATCTGTTTCAGAGGGTGAAAAATGCAGGTTTGTCGTGGGTGGAGGGCCAGAGTGGAGAGAAAAATGTGTGCTTTTAAAATCTCCTGTTGTGTATCTGAAGGCTACCTTGCCCAAAATGTGTGTACACACGGTCTTAGACTGTAGGAGGAGGCTAAAAACACATACGCTTTTCTTAGAAAGAGCCAGGATAAGACTTTCATGCTGTGTGGCAAGAGTGCAAACCACCGAACCTCCATGCCCGCCCACCCTGCTGAATATAAGCACCGTGTCTAAAGGCTGACCCGGGAGAAAACAGGAAATGAGTGGCAGTACGTTTGACCCTTGAGGGTAGGAAGTGGACACAATCCTTGTTCCAGGAGCCTAACATGTCACTGTGGAACTACTTAGTGGACAGCCATTAGATTAAATAGGCTAAACTGGACTATAATTATTAAAAAAAAAAAAAAAGAGCAGGTCTGAGGCAGTTACACCGATATAATCTCTGTAATCAGTTGTGATGCAAGGAGACACACTGGGCCTCGGAGGCATTTTGTACACATCAAAAGACATAAAAAAGATCACAAACATCACAGGGAGAGAAGATCACAGTTAGTAGCATCCATGGGTAAACAACAGGTTGCCATTTCTTTCATCTCCATGTGGATTTGGGGTGGGAAAGCGAACACTCTCCATCTGCTGGACTCACTGCTTAAACGTCTCAGTGCGGTCTGATCGACTGTAACACGACTCAGACACCCAGTAACATCAATAGGTTTCCCAAACCCTCGCTCTATGAAATATACATGCTGCTGCTAGGAAAAAAAAAAAAATCATCTTCATCCTTGATTGCTATGGTAACAGGTACACAAGGAAATGACTAATACTGAAGAGATGTCGCCGGCGCAGAGGCAGCAACTGTAATACTTCTTCCGAGACGAGCGGTGTGAGCGTCTCTCAGAGGTCGGGGCCTGTAGGTTCCACCGTTAAATAAGCTTAAAGTTGCTGAGAATAGAAAGACGACTTTGATCTGCTCATGAATACATTACCCAGAGTGAACTTTAATCCCAACTATCCCAGGATTGACCCACCAGCCCAAAGGAAGTACCGGGACCTTAAGAGGCAATCTACGAGGTCGGACAGAAACCAAAAAAAAAAAAAGTGATAGTGTTCTATGAGCTCCGAGGAAACTTCTGCGTGAACTTCTGCTTCTGCTGTATCACGTCCAGGTCCCATTCACCGTATCCCTCAATAAACACAGCAAGGTCATGATTTTCTTGAGAACTATTCTGGGCTACATCTTATTTGTAGGTAGACTAGTTCTTACTTTGAACCTAGAATTCCCCTTTTAGAGTTCACTTAAAAAAACCCTAGACATAGTTGTGGGTGTGAGAATTAAAGGCAGAACCTTTACTTTTATGGCTGCACCCTTTTAGCAGAGGCCATATGCAGTTGAGTGCTCAGCTGGGGAAAATGATGCCATTTGGGAGTATCTTTTCTTTTTTTAGGCTGTGGTTGTGGTCCACATCTTCTGCTCCTTGCATGTGGCAGGTAAATCATACAGTATATTATCTACAACCTTATACTGGCATCACTAAACTGCCTTAAATGTGAAGAGCTGTAGAAAAAGTAGCACCTTCAGAAGTATGTACATGAAATAAAAGCAAATTACCATTATTATAAATTATACCACAGTAATTGCTACTGGTTATAATCATTGTTATGGTAGTTTCTGTTGTGTGGAATTAAAGTAAAAGGTCTTTTAATTCCAGATACGACCTCATGAGTTAGAAATAAAACTGAATCTCCTGCTGCTGGAGTAACTCGATGTAAATCAGTCTTATCGTCAAGGCTCAACTTGAATTGTGTAGCTCATTTTGGACTCATCATAACAGGAATGCAGCACAAAGACCGCACAAAAAGAGTGTCTATATATAGTCATAATAACAGAGGAGGAAACCGGCAATCCCAGGAGGTGTGAGATGGTGGCTGCCACGGATACCGAGGCTCTCAGGGCCTCAGTATTAAGGGTGTCAGTCGCAAATCTGGCCCCAATAGTGGCTGATGCAAGGAGGCAAAGGCTGTCCGTAACACAGACCACATACAGAGCAGCTGAGACAAAAGCCTCAAAAAGACAAATGAAGCTCCAGTCTGAAGCGTTGGTGCCGTAGCACAAACATGTCACCCTTTAGCCCTCAGCTTGTAAGCCTGACGGCACCTGCACTGGAGCACTCCGACTGCAAACACCCATTCCAGCTCACCCAGACACACCTTATCTATAATGCATGATGCATCAGCTCATACAGGCTTTGCTGACGGACGGTGGGACTCACGGGATAAAAGTCTCTGGATTTGGCTTCGGTCAACATAGCCAAGATGAGGAGGAAAAAAAAAACAAGGTATTTGTGAGGAGGGTCCTCAACTCACTCCATTGAGCTGAGTCAGAAAGAGGCCGTGAACTCCTCTCTCTGGCACAGCATCATGGAAAAGAGAGATTTAATTAAGAATAGATTTCTAGTGTGCCTTTGCAAACTCCCTGAAAAGCATAAAAACAGTTTAAATAGACAATATCAGGGACTCAGAAGTCTTTTAGAGTCTCTAAAGCCTGTAAAAATGAATTCTCTCTGTCCTTACCAATCTGATTCTATTCGCAGATGATATAGACACTGGCCAAGAAATGCAAGAATGGAAAAAATAAACTAGCGTTGTACAGTTTTAACAGACTGTACAGACAAGCCGTCCTCTGACCTGATGTATTATTCCAATAATACAGCACACGAGCAGCTGCTTGGTGGTAATTATGATGTCTGAGACAAATTCCTCATGCAAAGTACCAAACCAAAGTGCCACTGCATTGAGGGATCTACTGAAAACATAAATAAAACTTTCACTGAATTGTTATTCCAGTATAAAATGAAAAGTCAACAGCAGCTTTGCACAGGAGTGTTTGCTCTTGGTTTTTGATGGTGAATAACATCAGTGTGTATGAATATATGACCTTTGCATAGTTAGAAAGCGGATTGTCTTTGACTTGTCTGACTTTTTAAAGCTATTAAAATATTTAAGCAATTTAGGTCTAGATAACTTGTTCTTATACTGTGTTTATTATTGTCTGTCTGTCTGAAGGAATACACACACACAAAAAAAAACTATTGATTTTCATGAAACTCGGTGGAACAGCAGGATTTGAGACAAGGACAATCTCATTAAATTTTGGAGCAGATCCATAATAAGGTGAAGAGGTTAGAATTGTTCTTAATGTCTTTAAGTGGAGAGCCTGAGGGAACAGTTAAAATAAACTTATAAGACCTATATTGGCATAGTCACAATCAGTTAAACTAATCAACAAAAATGAGGGAAACAGGTTGTAAATTATGGTTTGTGGTTTGATGATATCGTGGAATAAAAAGAGGCCTTGGCAGAGGTCTGCGCTCTCTGAGGGTGATTCAACTTGCTCTTTTCTTCACTGTTACGCATTGAAAAACCTTTAAAAGTCCTCCTCAGTGTGTGATGGGCTTCACTAAACAGGTCAAAACCATCTCTCTTCTTGTGATCTGGTTTATGTATAAGTGGACTTCCTATTCTGGTTTGAAGCATCGTGTGGGTTTTGTAATAGAACAGTCAATGTAACAAATAATAAATCACACTCTGAATATGCAGTGAATGCTTTAAGATGCAGCCCAGTTACATAACTTTCTAAAATATGGAAATGCACAGTATATTATGTTTGCTCTATCACTGCTTTGGTAATGGCTTAGGAGGAGAAAAAAAAATGCATATTTACTCTGTTGTGAAGAAACTGCTCATAAAGCACAACTGCCTATCAGTTGAGAAACATCCTGGCTCCCTGAGGGTTTGCAGTCTCCTTTCGAGGAGGTGCAGTCATTTGGTGGGGGATGTCGACTGAAGCTGGAAACTAGCGGTGCACAGTTAATCGAATTGCAATCCCAATAGCAATAGCATGGATTCAGTGACAATTAACAGAGAGTTTGTAAGAAAAATGCAAAATGAAAGTGAGTAGATTAAGTTTTTTCTATTTTCTTTCAATTAAGCCTGTATGAACTGGAAAAAACATTAAAAAAAAAAAACTAAATAATTAGCGATCAGTGCATTGTCTCATATTGTAATAGAAATGTTTATTGTTCACTATAATTAATAATAATATAATAAAGGAAAATGACACATAGAAGGTGCACTGGTTTATTTAGTCTGTAGTCTGTGTATATGCATATAAAATCTATTTAAATCTATTTCTACATTCTGCAAGTGAAAACAATCCTATAATAGAAACACTTAAATCAAGGATTAGGTCTGAATGAAAACCTTTAAAACAGCCTCTCCACTTTGATGTAAAATAGTTTGACATTTGACCTGAAATTGTGAACTCGTCGTCTGCTTTAACAATCCTTTCTTCACTCTGGACCCTGTGTTTAAACGGATCACACAATGACACTCACATCACTGTCAGAGGAGACGCCATGGCTGACGTAACTACAGACCAACATGACGGACATGGTCATCGGTCTGCTTCAGTCTGGTCAGAACACCAGAGCTGGATCCAGAAAGCTGAACGTCAGTCATTCCACTTTTATATAAGATAAATATAGTAAATAATGTAGTTAAATGACTTGTGTGATACTACGGTTCAACACTGATTAAACTACAGGTGAGCAGAGTAAGACGCTCTCAGCCAAACCACCCATTTACTGACAGAACTCAGAGCTTTAGAAATACCAAAATAAAAGTCTAATCGTTTGATAAAGACAAAAAAAAATAAAGCTTAAATGCACAATTATTTTTAACAATGATTTCATTTTACAGACAAAAATTGAGGGCCTGAGTCACATGTTGAAAACTGACATTATATAGTTTTGTTTTGTTTTTTAATTGTGAATAATCTGAAGGAACAATTCAACCAGAAATAATTGTTTGTACATGGTTTAATTATCTGAATGGAAAAGTAATTATATTTGACTGTCAAAAATTTTATACACAAAGCTGATACATATTATTTGAATCGAAACTTTAAGTGCGATTGAATCTAGCTGAAATAGCTTATGATGTAAATAATGTTAAATTCAGTATAATTATCTATATCATAATACTGGAAGGTCTCAGAGCCTGTGTGTGTGTGTATCTGCAAAGTTCTGAGAAACTGAAACTATATTAACTGGCCAATTTGGTACCTACAGTTGAGGAATAGTCCCATCTCCACATAAAATATCTCCACAAGTAGATAGGACCAATATTTTGGGAGATATTAGTAATTTTGGAATACAATAGCCTTACAATCACATTGCTATGCCCAGGATGGTTGACAGGAAGTACAGTACCACACTGGATGATGGGAAATGAAGTTAAAAACCTGAACAGCGCATTTACTAACTTCAGTCCTTAGATATCGGTATTAATAAGGCCTGTGATCCCCAATAGGTCACTGTGTTAGGATAATATATTTATGCTAATGGTAGACTTGGACTTTACCAGAATTTGAGAAAACATAAATTTCTTTTTTTTTTTCAAATTATGGAAGTAACATGTTTCAATGGGAAGTTATTTTCTCACACTATTTATAATAATAACAAACTATAGGTTAAGTGTTAATATCAGTTTTGATAATAAGCTGATTATGGACGAATAATGTAGAAGAATGAGTTGAACATTAATATCGGCTGCATCCTTTACATAATGATCATTCGTAAAATTCAGCCAGATTCATTACGATCACCTAAAAAAAAAAAAAAGTTCATTTTGCCTGGATTCGATGCGCTGTGCTGAGTCTTTACCACATAAATTGGAAAGTCATGTCAGCAGTTAAGTAATCAGGGCTGAACTTTAGCTCAGATCTTTTGCCCAGATTTCACAACAAACAACGGCACAGATGAAAAGGATCTTTCTGGGAAAATTGGGAAACTGCTGCTTCTGGTGAGGATCCTTTCAACCAGCTGGCACATGAACAATCCCTGGGATAACTCTACAGTTTGTAAAAAAAAAAAAAAAAAAAAGTATCACAGTGTTGTAGGAGCTGAATGCAGTCTGAATTACAAACACGCAGGAAGAGCTGAGTTCGAGTTTGTTTAGCAGGAAACAGTTTATATCAGCACAACAACAGTAAAGTAACAGTAGCCTCTTTTACGTTTATCTTCAACATTACTTCGCTGTTTAAATGCTCTGCTAAGCCACTGATCACAACACGTCCCCTTGTGCACAGTTAACTGAAACTGATGTGAGGAGTGACGAGGTTCCCGGCGGACACAAACAGGCCGGGGTGTAATCGTGTGCACCCGTGGCCTCTGCGCTAAAGCCTGACGGTGCCGCTAACATTACCCACTGATAGATGCTGACAGAGTTCAGAGTGAGAGCAACACACAGCGGCGCCTCTGACCTGAGCGAACGCCGATATGCGCGTGACAGGTCGCCGATGTTTTGGCAGCGAAGAGGGACAGACAGGAAAAGAAGCTTAGACAACAGCATAATGCACAGGAACACTCTGACTCTAGGGTTTTACGAAACAAATCACTACAAATACACTAGTTATTGGCATCCTTGAGGCAGTTTCTGATCGATTTTTCAACCTTTTTATGCCTGAATGTTACAGTTAAAACAGTGCTCCTACATTTCCCACAATGCCAATCAACTCTCAGAACATGCCTGAACTTGTTGCGTTTTCAGTTGTTGAGTCTGGAGAGGTTTTTTTTTTGTCAGCTGTGGGAAAAAAAGTGTTTTTGCATTTGGATCTGGTAATGGAGTATCATTTGTACAAAGCAGCTATTTATAAAAAAAGATAATTCACGTTTTTTTTTTTTTCTTATGCTCCAGTGCAAAAAGGTGAACTTAGAAACTAGCCCACGGCCTCTTTCATTCACAGATGCCAACATCTGACGAGATATTACTCAAAAGTAATGAACCTAATCACAGAAGCACAGGAGTTCATACAGTCAGGGCTATAAGTAAATGCTGTACATAACCTTAACACACAAAATGGAGGGACTATGCTTGAAATAGCTGTAATTCCTAAACTATTCATGCAATATTTTTAACCCCGTGCTTTAAAGCTGAAACTCCACACTTCCATCATATGTTGTTTTATTTCTAATCCATTGTGGTGACGTACAGATGCAAAATGTATACATTTGTGTCACTGTCCAAATACTTATGTACTTGATTGTATAATGTCAATATAAAGTTTTATATAAGTATATGAAGTTTTTTTTAAATATTAGGCAAAATAAGCTTCTCAATCAAACATATAACTTTGACTTTTAAGATTAATGATAGACCGATATATCAGCCGGCCGATATATTAGGCCGATATTTACGGTTTTCAGTATCGGCCTGTTGCGTTGGCCGATATGCTCTTTTGTCAGGCAAAGTTCACAGCACCTCCATGTTTTTGGAGATACTGCTGTCCACACTGAAAAAAATGATATTTTTGGTGTAGTAATATTTATTAGGTTAACTGTCACAATTTTTGTTTTCTAATTGTAAGTAAAGAAGATTTTCTGACATTTGTTTTATCATTAAACAGAAAAAAAATAAATCAGTATCAGCTCCAAATATCAGCTTGGAAATATCGGTCATCGGCTAAGGCTGGTGTAAAAAAAAAAAAAAACAAAAACATCGGTATTGGCCCCAAAAAAATCCATATCAGTCGATCACTCTTTGAGATACAGTAATTTTACTACCACCTCTAATTTCATAGAAGCCACATGGGACATTTTTACCTTCAAAGCCTGATTTCAAGAGAAACTGTGAGACATCTGTTGCATTCTCACCTTCTGAAATCAGAGCGAAAGAAGGATGTCCAATTTTATCACATGTGGTTCCTGCAACGGTCTTTGACAAATACACGTGTTAAGACGCCATAAATAATCTACAGTCATTTCATTTGGTTTCCATGTCCGTCAGGAACGATGGTCTTTCCACTTGCGTAGGAGTGTTTTTGAATTCACCACGCCAACTTCAAGAACAAAGAACCTCTCAAAAAAAAAAAAAAAAAAGCAACATATACTGCTGTGACAGCTGCCAGGAGCTCTGAGTAAAAGAAAAACAGTGTGAAGGTTTTTAAAAAGCATCCATACAAACTTGTTTCGGTTTATTTTAACCACAGCCATATTGAAGACTTCATCTGTTTTGGTGTCTACAAAGAAAATTGAAATGGTTTGGATGATTGAAGAAAACATACTATTTATCTTACATTTGAAAGAGACTGAAAACAATAGAATATGGGTCAAAGCTTGGGCTATTAATCTAATTAAGTCGATCTATGACCTGACATTGTCAAAGTCTGCTGCTAAATCTCCAACATGAACTCACACAGACATATAGAGCTCGGAAATGAACCGCTGTGTAGGAAAAGCATGTGAAATGTGCTGTTTTTGCTACTGAAATTACATCTGCTGTGACATTAGAGAACAGCACCCGAGTCGGTGATGGGTGTGAAATCACATAACAGCCTGGCTGGATCTGCTGTGTGAACACGCATGTATGAATTTACATATAAACACACACATGCACATACACACACACACACACACACACACACACACACCTATTTGCCCATAGACAAACACTGTGGACTAAACATACCTCTCCCCAGTCTCAACTCATATGGGGGAAACATGTTGACCTCATTCTTTCATGCGTAGCCACAGATTTATAGGAATGTTTATAAGGCACTTTAAAAAAAAAAAAAAAAGTCTAAATCCAGTTAGGTGAAAAACACTACGAGCAACTGGCGAACAAGGAAATGCAAGATTTTAACAAAGGCTTATTCTGATGAGGTCTTATGGGAAGTAATCAGCTCCATTAATCTACAACACAGATGTAGTGTAAGATGCACAGTCTAAAATATAACTACACTGCTCAATGGCATCATCTCTCAGGAGCTTACCCGACTATTGGACACACAACGACTGGAACACATTCACTGACACCAATAATGGCTGATGAACCCTCACAGTTATAGTACAGTGCAGTGCATAATACTGCCCCGAACGTAAGAAACAATCACCTTCGATTCAACCAATAGCATGTGTGGTATTGTCTATTTGTGCTGTTTTAATAGCGTCGTCAAATGTCCCCAGCTGAATGTACAGTACCATATATTTTCACAGTACAATAGCCTACAGCAGAGGAACACCAATCACACAGCGGCACAGCTCCACAGCCTCAGCTAACCTCTGCCTTGTATCAATCAGCAGCCGGTGACCTCATATCTCCATCGTCTCCACACACCGCTCAGACACCAGACAATCGCACATTTTCGACTGCTCTTCCTAAAGATCTCGTGCAGCTCATTAATTAAAAACATGGCTTCTCTAATGCAGAAGCTCTTGTGTTTTCCCCCTCCATAGTTCTTTTTTGAGCTCTGCTTCCTTCAGGCTCTCTGCAGAACCACTGTTGCACTGAATCCTGGGTATCCCCGGCTGGTTGTTTCACAGAGGTTGCAGCATCCGGCTCAGTGGACGTAACAGGAGCCTGAGCAGCTTACAGACAGTATAGGACTATCTACCATGTTGTGACTGACTGGAGGACAGGATGGGGTACCACTGTCATTCCCCGAGACAGATGTGAGTATATGAGGATAATGTCTGCAGCAACTTCAGCTGCTGTGCAAGGGCATCTGCCTACCTTAGAGTTCAAAGCAGTTAGACCTGAAAATAGAACAGACATGTGGTGGTGGTGTTGTGCAGTCTGCCCTGAAGATGTACAGCATCTCCATTCATGCACAGTTCTCACACCAGGCCTATGCTCATCCTGAAACTACAGGGCCTCTCCGGCCAACCTATGAGTGAAGAATACTCCAAATATCCATGCGTAAAAACCTGGACATCATTCTTTTTTCTGCGCATCATTTCACCAACCTTTTCACTCTTATGATCTGATCCCTCATCGGCTTTATGTCCTGGAAGCTTTGCTGGTTGACAAGGCTGTAGACCAGTATGAATCCTTGGCCGTTTTTGATGTACAGGTCCCGCATGGAAGCGAACTGCTCGGTGCCAGCGGTGTCAAGGATCTCCAGGACCGAGGGCGAGGAGTCCACTTCGATTTCCTTACGGTAAAAATCCTCTATGGTGGGATCGTACTTCTCAATGAACGTCCCGGTAACAAACTGCACAGTGAGGGCGGATTTCCCGACCCCACCGCTGCCCAGGACCACCACTTTATACTCGCGCATTGTGGATTAAATCAAGTCGTAAGGTATCAAATCTCCGCGCGTCATTGAAATGAACTCAAAATGTTCCCGCACGATTCACATTCACCATTCGTGTCCCATTTTGAGCGGCTTGTCAATAATACAGTCTTGCTCGCCGCTGCTCAGCTATGGCAGAGCACAAAGACTCGGTGCCCCAAGATGGATTTCATTGTAGAAATTCCCCCATGCAGGCCAGACACTGACAGCTAAGACGGACATCCGAGGACTGCAACTGTCCGAAATGTGCACAGCGAGGAAGAAAATATCACCCGATGGTTGTTGTGGACCGTGCGGGTTTTCATCTGCTTAGCTCACCCCTGTCTATGCATCAGAAAAAAACAAACTTGCTCCATCGAGGACACTGGAAAACGCTGGGTTAGCCCCTAGTATGAACTGCAGGCGCAATCTGGGAATCCGAAGGCCGCCTCCGAAAAAAACAGCTCCAACACAAACTACTTCGACACTTTACAAACACAACTTGCGTCTCTTTGTTTCGCCATCACCATCTCTGGCATGTCTCCGTCTCTCCCTCGCTCTCCAATGCAATCCTAGCCGCCATACTCTCGGGTGGAGACCCACGGCCGCTGCGTAACCAGCCGGTCCCCACTCGGCTCCCGTACCGAGGCACAAAAAAAAAAAAAAAAAAGCGCACGGATCCTCCTCCGTCAGACGGATGCGCAAACAGTCCAATAGCCGCGTCCGCTTCAGTAAAACCTCAGCAGAGCTTGAATGGAAGCCGCTCTGAAGCAGCCACTCAAATCCAGCGCTTACATTTCCGTTCATGTGTTAAAATTCCCATCATTCGGTTGCCCCAGTGACATCCACAGGGAAACCGACCAATCAGAGCGCCCGGCTTCAGTATGTGTATCCAAGAGGAGGAAAATGCACCGGATGCTGTTGCTATGGTAACGCTGCATTTTGTTGCCGCCGTCCAAAATTTTTTTTTCTTTTTTTTTTTTTTTTAGAATGCTCCATAAAAGCTGCTTACCCGTGTAAACTCTAGAAATAGAACATTATTGATCTCCACCAGCGCAGCCTACTTAACAAAGACATAACACCTGTGAGCTGCTAAGTATCACAACAGTCTGTGTCATTTCAGGTTAGGACTACAACATAATACCTGCTAAATACTCACAAATTAAATATATAAAAACAAATATGGAAGGGTGGATAAATTTATGAATGAACACGTTTTATTGAGTTTCTTGAATATGTTTTTTTTACCCATAATGTTGGAATGATTTTATTTTCAGACACATTCCTCTTTATTATTCCTGTTTTTACACATCGGTTATCATCTTTAACCTGGTGCAATGATCACACACTGAGTCCCAGTTACATTTTATCAATCAAGAATAAGTCACATTCTCACAATCATTTCATGAAAAAAGGTAAATTAACTTTATGAGCAACAGTGTACGTAATAAAATGTTCAAATCATACATTTTGTACAGTGTATGTTACTTATAAAGCTAAACCATCTGTGCATCATTTGACTTCTTTTTATATTTCTTTTAAACTCCAGATTTTAAAAAAAAAAAAAAAAAGAATTTACAGGACCATTCAATTTCTAAATGTATTATTGTACATAAAATACAGTTAATTTACCAGGGTGTAAGATTTGTAGAATTTAAGGGAATCAAATAACAGAAATAGAGTATGACACTTATCACTCATAATTGTGTTTTTATCCATTTATAACCACCAGTTTAGTTCAGTTTTGCTCAGAAAGGATGTTCTCCTTTTATTTATTTGCTTAAATTTTATATAAGGGGACATAGTGCCTTCAGGTACACTATTATCACTTACTGTGTTTTTCCTGTTAGCTAAAAAAACCCAGAAACAACAAACGAGATCAAATGAGAGGCTGTGCTTTTAGTATCAGCATAAGATGTATGAATTAATGCATGAATTGAGACCAGAGGCAACTTCACCATCAAATGTGTCTGAAGCTGCACTCTCATTGGCTGATGTTCTGTGGAACTGCGCTCTCATTGGCTGATGTTCTGTGTACCTGCGCTCTCATTGGCTGATGTTCTGTGGACCTGCATTCTCATTGGCTGATGTTCTTTGTACCTGCGCTCTCATTGGCTGAGGTTCTGTGAACCTGCGCTCTCATTGGCTGATGTTCTGTGGACCTGCGCTCTCATTGGCTGATGTTCTGTGTACCTGTATTGGTTTCAAAAGATGAGCACAATCGATGATTCAGATTTAGTCGGTACAATCAAAGAGGAGTTTGATGCCGGACATAAATATGACGTCATTTCGGATATGCTGTCAACCTTTCACAACATTAAAATGAGTTTGCATCTGAATCACATATCGCGCTCTTGTTTTGAAACCAATGCGTTGAAGTAGGTTTACTTCGGGTAAAGAGACAGGCTGTGACGTCATCCAGTCAGCGTTGAGTCATGCCATCCAAAGGTACCTACCTTTTCTGTTACAGTATTCTCTTCTGTGTTTTCTTGTTTGCATTCATGGTTTGTACTTCAGGACCACCGTATAGACGTGAGGAAAAGTTATTGATACTCAATATGTGGCATTTAGGGATTTTAATTTGAAAAACCCTACAGTTAATGTGTATGTACACACACACATACACACACACACACACACACACACACACACACACACACACACACACACACACACACACACACAC
>JAPTYQ010000015.1:23951412-23967628 GCA_029814465.1 Ostorhinchus cyanosoma | reverse complement strand
TTGCAGTTTTGTTTTAGCTTTGTAATTTAACTTTATATACATTTAATCAAGTACTTAGTGTTATTACTACTCCAGTTATTACTGATTATCATAAAGTACTTGCACTTTTCGCAACTTTCTACTTAACACTTTGTTGGAGGCAAATATTGCAAATTTTACTCCACTACATTAAATACAAGTACTTTCACTTTTAATAACTATAAAATAACTAGCTAATAAAAGCATGTAATTATTAAATTTAATCTTTGCTAGTCACCTCACATATTATTCATATAACATAAAAATTCAACCCAAATAATAGGGATTATTCTGAAATGGGCCATTCTGCACTTTTACTTGTGGTGTTCTAAGTATATTTTGATAGTATTACTTTTTGAACTTATAAGGTTTTCAATGCAGGATATTTTCTTTTAATAGAGTGTTCCTGTGTGACATTACTAATTTGAGTCCATCCTTCATCCTCTAACTCATCATTGCTTACTTGCCATTTTTTCACTGTTGACAGGTGAATTGAAAAAAATCAGAGTATCAAAGGGCCTCCTCCTTTGGTTTTACATATAATTTCATATATTTTCATGCGTGCCAAAAGAGATAGAACTTGGCTTTTACTTGGTGTAAATCAAAAACATTATTATAGTGAAGTTCTGATCCTTTTCATATAGATTACCTGGAGAACGATGAAAAAGTCAGGGTTATAAAAAGCTAACATTACATATACAGCTCAGCTAAGAAGGCATTCACAGTATCTTACTTGTGTTAGCTCCTATTAGTTATTGTGCTAATTCGACTGGCTAGCGGCTAAAAAGCTACTGTCAGTCGGCTAACATTATACATAACAGTTAACATAGATTAGCTAGGTTAGCCTCTCCGTTAGCAGAGGAGTACACCTGCTTACCTCTTCATCACGGATGAACCGCTTCCCGGAGGATACAGCAGTCACGCACTGGGTATGACAGAGGGCACGGCAGCATATCTGACCAAAAGAGATTAAAGACGTTACCCTGTTTGGAGATGTAAGCTATATATTCTAGCTCCGTCTACATTCCCGACCTAAATTCTTCATCACTTTTTAGCAGGGCACAGATTTAAGCAACAAGCTTCTGACAGCTTACAGTGCTGTCGTCAGTTTAAAATGGCGAGGGGGTTTATCGGGATTTGGGGAATATTAATAATTCAATAAAAAGACTTTAAAATTACAATAAACTATTCAGAAGTCACGTTAAAAATTAATTATATAAAATTTACTATATGATACATTATCTTTTTCAAATACATACTTCATAGAAGGTTCATCAGAGTAGAGTTCCCCCCTATGACCATAAAATGGTATGATCCGCACGACTGCCAGGAGGCGAAAAGGCCAAGGGTTTGCTTGTTACCAAGGGAACAGCAGTGAAACCAAGTGAGTTTTTCCCGGATCTGTACAAAGGCGGCATCTTTTTTACACATATAAACAAAATGTTGATAAAATATACATTGTGAAGTCGAATTTCTGCAGCCTTCTCGAGCCTAATTGTCAGACAACTAAAAATAACTTTGTCCTTGGCTGCTTTACTTTGTAATTTAAGCTATTTTGCAAAATTAAAAAAAAAANNNACATAACATAACATAACATAACATAACATAACATAACATAACATAACATAACATAACATAACAGGAGACTAATTTCCCACTGTGGTAGGGATAATCATGCTGTCTGAGGGGTATTACTTAGAGGAGGCAGGCCCAATTTTGAAACTAATTCCCTAGTTCTTTGATCATGGTGTGTAATAAAATATGCAAAATGTAAATAAAGAGCAGAGAGGGGTATTTGGATGCAATTACCATTTTCATTAGTTCAAACTATTTCATAGCCAGTTTTATGATGCAACCACTCATGCAGTATTCTGTAGCATCCCTCATTCATATTGTCATGTTTAGTTAATATTCCTTCACAAGATGAGATTTGACTGACAGAGCTTTCCAGCAAACTGCAGCAACAAGAGGCACAGTGAAAGGTCACCATTTTGTACCATTTGAGGGGAATGTCTTTGTCAGACTGTGTCAGATCTGAAAACAAAGATAAGTCAGAATGCTGTTTATATTTTATATTTGTTTGACCCTAACCCTGTTGTTTGCATTCTATTTGACATAATTTACAGCATTGTTTTTTTCCCCCCTTTTCTTTGCATTTTCTCTTTCTATTGCATGTCATTTTCTTTCTTTTCTTTGTAAATTCACCATCTTGCAAAAATTTAATGTTTTGCTGGGCGATTGATTAGCTTTTTTTTTTTTTTTTTTCAAGTGCCTAGCATACTATTATACTGTACATGAAATGGGTAGCCTACAGTATGGGATAGAGTAAGCAATACTCCCATCCAGTGGTAGACATTTGTAAAAGACACAAAGTGGATCTAATATTTATGTCTGAGAACCACCCACTTTTAGGAAGAGTTGGGCTGATGTCATTTCCTTTAATAACCTACTATTAAAATGTTATGGTCACACATGTCATGGAAACTGGGACAGCCTTGTATGTATTATGGAAATTGTTTTTTTGGGAGCCTATCATTCAATATATGCAGGAGATCAGCCAGTTTCAGGCTTTGGCCTTTAGATGTCACTCTTTTCTTTCTTTTCAATAATCTTTGGAAACCAGGGGCTCAGTGAGGGGGAGGTAATGTTCAGGAACCCAATTGCATGGGTGATAGTTTTGTGATGTAGAGAGGACACGCTTCATTAGAACCAAAACAGGCCAAATATTTCCATTTTCTTTACAACAAGGTCTATGTAAACTTTCAATCCATTCCAATGCATTTTAGAATTGTTATTTCCCATAAGAATACAACCCATATATATGGTGATCATGCAAATCTTTCAAGTACATTTCCCATTTCCTTTTTGTGTAATTATATTAGGAACAAAAAAGTGTAATATATTAGTCACTTAGTATTAGAAGCCACATTTTATGCTGACTATAAACTCAGAAAGTAGAGCAATCTTAGAGCAATGCTTTTTTCAACTCATTACCCACTTCCTGTGGTTAAACATTACGGATAATACAATCATACCATCTGTGTGGAAAGGACTTGCTGCTATACAGAATAAAATGCTGAGCTAGCCACCCATACTATACAACCTGAGGGGAAGCAGAAGGTTCTCTATGTGATTAGATACAGAGCTGTAATGTAAATGGGGACTATGGGCCTGAGAACACAACTTAACTCAATATAAACTCAGAGGCACTTTGTATTAATGGTGAAATATGTGGCCCTCACTGACTCTGCGATCTCATAACAGTAACATGATTAGTCCATTATACATATGACAAATAAGACAAATACTTTAAAGATTGTTTTGCAAATAGACTCATTTCATATCTTCATTATATCTCCATAGTGAGTTTAATTATTAAGATAGAGCCATTAGAAAAGCACTTGGTGTGTTAATCCTTCTTGGGCCTATAAAACATCAGACACCTGCTTAGCAAATATTCGCCCTGCAATAACTGCGCGGACTTGAATACATTCTCTGTGATTATTCTTACCCTTTAGCTTGATGAAAAAAAATCAGCAAAGCAATCACATCCGCATACTGTAAAAAGACAATGTTCCACTTCTTCGGTTTGATTGGTTAAAATAATCAAGAAATTGCGATTAAATCTATGTGTGTATGTATAAAACGGGGTAAAATGTAATTGCAGATAATATTACTTATGCCACTTGTGTATTTATATACTATGGGTTAGGATTAACTGTCTTAAAAGGTGTGAAAGACAAAATCAAAGTGAAAATAAACACATGAACGTATACTCATTAAAGCTTTGTGTGTGTTTCTAAAATATTATGTGTTAGCAGTTTAATCTGTAGCTACTGTACAACCAAATCTGTAAAATCTATCCACAGTATATTAATGGAAAATAACAAAAAAATAAAAGTGACAAGCATCATTAAGTCATGGCCATTCAAAGCATTTATTTCTGATACCTTAAAGCAGAATGCACTCATTTTTTCAGGTCTTACAATAAAATGGCAGATTAAATATTACACGCCAAAAGGCTTTTAGACTGTTCATTTCATCACAAGACTTTTAACATGTACATAGAAATTCTTACATTAAGAAACTCTCTTTCATTACCACTGAGGTGTTTGCAGAGGTGTCAGGCAAAGCCATCAGCAACAGTTAAAATGTTAGAAATAAACATAAGTACAGTTAAGTCCGTTTCTCAGAGATATGCACTTTCAAAGCGTGGCAGTACAAGTTCAGTAAAGTAGTATGTCACACAATCCTGGGAATGGCAGTATAATTTGTAGTGAAAATCTTTATTGGCTCCTATTCTTTATTTTATTTACACCATCATCCAAGAGTTTTCACTTTTCTGATTCAAATTTGGTGGGCATTTGTTAAGGATAAAAAATAGAAATGACAGAAATAGGAATCATGGTTCTTTTTGCAGATATATTATTTTCAGTACTGAAAACAGGAATAAACAAAGGCTGACATACGGTAATAAAACGACAAAAAAAGTGTGTAAAATGGGAGTTGGAACTGAACCTTTAACTTCCCTAACAGGCTCAATTCTGTGATTATGTCAAGGTAATAAACATAATATACACACAGATATGAGCTGTGGATGTACCTAGTGGCTATTAGTGGACACTAATGAAACACAGTATACATAGAGTATGCATATGCTGCACTTATATATGACATACATACACTTAAATGTTTCATTAGTGCCTAACTAATAGCTATGCAGTACATCATCTCAAGCAGAGCTCATGTCATCTGTCACTAGGAACATTATAATTCCTGCTGCTTGTCAAACAGCACTGCAAGATTTCAGTTTATTCAAAGAAATTTTCCAAGTAACTGTCATTTTGGCTGTTGACATTTTTTACAGAAATCTTTCTATGGCCTCAATAAATAACTTAATCACTGTAGAAGCAAAAAATGAAGCACACTGCATCTGTGGAACATGTATTTAGATCCAAATGGAAATTAAATAAATTTTACTGTTGAAAGTAATTTTAATATTTATTAAGTCCTCATTCTTACACAGGAAAAAATCTTGTAAAGATGTGTATGAATGTATATATATGTAACAATATATACATTTACATATCAGCAGCTTTTAATTTTGCATTTAAAACGTGCAATTAATAACTGTGACATAAATGGAAATAATGTACCTTAAATTGCACTTGTATAGTACAGTACTTGGGTAAATGTTTACTTACTATACGTTTTATCAGTGCTTTTAATGCAGATGCAGAGATATGAATTCACACCGATACCAAGGGGTGTGCACAACATCATTGTAAATGTACACAACAGCGCGACAGTCAGATGTGGAATTTCACGTCAAATTGATTATTTGACATGAAATTTAATTTTCTCAACAACCTATTTTGCTGCTCCATCACAAATGGCATGACTACATGAATTTAGTTATAAATTATACACAGACTGATTTAATATTCAGAGCTGCTGCTGGATGTTATTGAATCATTTGATCAAGTGCTATCAGTGTGCTGTACACCTTTGTTCTCCCCTGTCCACACATACTGAATAACAGCATCCATATAAAGGGCACCAACAACTCCTACAGCTCAAAAACATGCATTCTGTGTTAAAACACATTCACCCTGTGTGCACAAAACAGGAACAACAACAAAAAAAATGCAATGTAAAAACAAAACAAAACAAAACAAAAAAAAAAACAGTGTCATCTGAGGTATTTTATAAGACAACTCATGAGAAATAAATGTTAAAACAGCAGCAGCCCCATGATTTGAATGTTGACATTTAGTGAACATTTAATTTGATAAAGGATTTTCAGTGAATGTGAGATAAAAACATAAAAGCATCACATTCACAGAAGCCTATTTAACTAGATTAAAACCAACCCTCTTTAATTTTCATCTATTGCCAGACTAGTTGGATTTGAGCAACTGGAAACTATTGGGCAGATGAAGTGACAGGCGTGTTTTTTTTGTACTTTGAAGCTTGTCTTTGTCCAGTGGCACTCTGGTGGCATTAGAGATCTCTCACAACCCACAGTGCAGTTGCCGTCAGCTCTACAAACATGTAAAAGCAGCTACTGTGACGGGGAGGGGCATGAGAACTGAATGCTGATCATCTCATTCACAGTCAAGCCACACACCAGCCACACTGACACATTTCATCAACGGCACTATTTACCAACTTTTTATCTCTGCATCCCATTTCTTGAAAAATGAATAACACCCAATGGATGTTTTGTTATCAGAGAGCGCTTCAGCATCTGTTAACATTTCTAAGAGAACATAATGTTTTACCAAAGGCATGGGGAGGACCACAAACTGTATAAAGAGGAACAAGTTAGTTATGAAGGATACCTGTTTTTGTAACTGCATAACTGGTTTTATGTGTACACAATATGCAGTCTTTGGGACACTCTTCTGCACTTGAGAAAAAATATAAAGACTGTAACGAAAATATAACAGTTGGCTTTAAAAATAGATGCTGCATGCATTCCTTTTTGTCATTAAAGAGGATTTCATTACCTTCAAATAAAATGTAAATAGATACATTGTGATCTTTATTTACTTTGGCTTACAATCTATCTTTTGGAATTCATCCTCCCCAATTGTTAAAAATAATGTGAACATATGACATGCAACCATCAGTTCTTCTACAACTACATTTTTCAAGTGGAATATGTTTTCTACCAGTAAAGACAATGACTGACATTCATCAATTTCGCAGTGAATGTGAAAATTAATATTAATGCAGTCTATGGCAGCTTCTTTTGATGTTTTTTTTTCTTTTTTTTTTCATCTCAGTTGTATTTTCAACACATGATGGAGAACCGAGGCAGAAATTAACTGACAAAAATATACAAACAGCTTTTTAAAGATTTAAGACACCAAAGGGCACTCCAAGGCAGAGCTGCTGTGAGAGGAGTCACAGACTTGGCAGTTTTCATGACCATAAAGAAAAAGCAGAGCACTCTGATCACACTGAAGCTGACAAACAGATAGATGCTGGGGACAGATTAATGGTGAGACAAAAAGAGAGACATCTGTGAGAGAGAAAGAGAGAGAAAAGGAGAGAGAGAGAGAGAGTCAAAGGAAAGGTTTCAACTAGTCTGTAAGGGGTTTCCACCGGCGTCTCTCTCTTATCTGCTCTCTTTTCAGACCTCACCAACGGGCCACTTGGCTTGTGTAGTCCTCAGTGGTGGTGGGGAAGTCGGCCTCAGTCCCCTTCTCAAAGCCCCTTCCTCCTCTGTTTCCACCTGCTCTTCGTTTCGGAGGCCAAGGCCAGCTCTGCTCCCTCTGCTCCCGGAGCCAACGCCTCTCCTCACGCCTCTTCAAGCGCACCTCCTGGTGCTCCCTCTGGCGGGTGAACTGGAACCGCTGGAGGAACAGGTCTTTTGCATACTCGTACAACTGCACGTCCAGGAAGTTGAGCTCTTCGATGCGTCTGCGCACGGGCTCGCTCAGGTCCACATTGGCCGCGCGCGTGCTGTTGATCTGCGTAAAAGCGGAGATAAAGCGCAGGCTGAACGTCCGCTCGAACAGGTACTGCGTCTTCCGCTGGAACTCCGTCAGGCCGTAGAAAGCCATGTTCTTCAGGTTACTCATGGCGCTGCTCAGAAGGATGTGGTTGCGCTGGCTTTCATTCATGGAGGACAGGTTGTAGCAGCCCACCAGGTTCAGGTCGGCGAGCATGCGCACCTGCCGGTTGTTGGCCAGGTTGGAGGCGCAGTTCATGAACTCTGTCAGAGTGACGCCAGACCAGTCATCCCCACTGTAGCAGGTGGGCAGCTCATCCTGGGTGGGCGAACGTCCGTCACACATATGGAGGGCGGTCTTCCATGTGGCTCCGCGCTGGACGTGCTTCCACTCGCTCAGGTAGCGGGAGACTGGGTCGCGCAGCATGGTGATGTAGTAGAAGTTCCTGCAGCCAAAACAAACACAGTTAGAGAGCTGTGAGCGCGTCATCATCACAGAGAGCTGCCCTGCGACGCACTGACAGATGGTGACTTTTGTCTATGCATAAAACTTCAAGGTTGAATGCTAATTGGCAAACTGAAACTCACACTAATGAGATAATTAGAGTTTCTGTAATTTTCTATATATTACCCATGAATATTAAACCCAAATCCTTGAGTCATGGCGCTTAAAAAAATGACCAAAAAAAAAAAAGAAAAAGTATTTCCATTCTCCCACCTGCCAACATGGAAAATAATTGGGAATGAAGTCATGATGGTAATTCTATGGACGTCCACAGAGTGAGGAAAACTGACCCAGCTAAATCCCAAATGTGTCACTGTCAACAAAATAATGAGGTTTCACTTTTGTGCCTGAAATGTGTTACACTTTTAACTGGGTATCCTACCCATCATTTGTCAACCAATCATAGCAAAGCTTTTTACAGGAGAAAACACATTCAACTGGCATTCTGGTGGTGGAAGACCAAGTAAATGAGCAATATTTTTATATACACACCACTGCTTTTACCCCCAGAGAGTGAATATGTCCTCAGTCATTTTTAAAGGACAGCCACTCAGCATGGAAGACAAATGAAGTGGCTTAACATTGATTAATCAGTTTTCTGTAGTGTCAACAACAATGAAGGTCTTTGGTTAATAAAGCAGAGCTACCACTCTTTTTCTTCTCCTAAATAAATAGCAGTAATACCACTGGGCTTAGCTGGTAATAGCATCGCATGCTTTCAGCACTATACGCCCAGTTCCAATCATATCTGATCGCAAGGCTGAAATATATTTATATATGTGTGTATGTATATTATTTGACAGGCTGTTAAAAGAAAGTTATATCTGCTCCTCAGGCTCAGGCTGACGACCTCCAAGGACCAAGGAGATCCACTCAACTGAACTCCTGTTATGTCAAAACTCATTCTGACGCAGAACAAGGATTGGACAGGTGTAGCCCCACTAAACCTCTCCTAAGGAAATGCCTTGTGAATATTTAATAATGCAACACCCCAGAGAACAGCCTGGGCAAATAAAGCAGAGTATGGGTCTGAGATTTCACGCAGGTTCACAACAGGAATCTGCACAGTCTCACCTAGAAATGGAAGGAGGAGGATGACATGTACAGCATGGGCACAAACAGTCCTCCGTGCCTGTTATTGTGCCTCGCTTGCAAGGAAGTAATGCAGACAATAGAGTGAAATATTCTAAACTTGTTCTTCCAATAGAATATTTATCCACAGCTGTCATCCTATTTATATTTGAGGACTATTATTTTGTTTTGTATCACATATTGTCTGTTCTCTACTGATTTTCAACTTTTGACCCAATGATATTTCAGGAGGGGATACGATGTACTGAAATTCATGGTTATGGAAAAATATAAACTTGTTACAACAGTTCAGTCAAGCCACATATCTAAAACTCATAGTGGCTCCACAAGAAAACTATGAGGATTACTAGAGTCGTTATGATAAATTCTCCCGGAAATCATACATTTTAAGCAAATCGATCAGGTTTAAAGACATTGCACACGATAAGTAAAAACCTTTACATGTGAAAACTGCAAACACTATTAGGATTAATCTGCTTTTTTCTACTTTGTCATATTTCATCAGCAGTTGGTCAAATGAGACTATCTAAAACATTACATTTGTTTCTAGCACACCGTAATGAGCACTTTGGCTGATTTCTGATATTTGATTGTCTTAATTATACTTTAAATTGGTAAATTGAAAAAAAAAAAATCAGTAATGAGGGGTTATTAGTCCATTGCAATCTTTCCTGAAATTAAACCTCTTCAACTCTTCAAATGCATCACTTTTAAATCACTATGATAATCACCTCCACTTAGAACGACGCAAATGTGGAGCAAACGCTTTGATTTTAATTACATCTTATTTCACGTCTATTTTGTCAGGCAGTAACAGCCTGCCAAGTATCACCTAGCATTTAACAGCAGATGGCATTTGTATGAAAAGTTTGTTGAAATGTAAATAGTGAACCTGCCTTGTGCAAAAAAAAAAAAAAAAGCAGCGTAGATAAAACAAAGCATGACAACAAAACAGAGTTCACCTCTTTATATGTATGTGAGTTTATTGTGGATCTTGACTTCTAGCCTCAAACACTGATTTTGTTAAGGAATGAAACATAAACATAGCTGGTATCAAGTCCATAATGTATGATAACCACAACAAAATGAGACTGCCAGTGTGTGCTTAAACAATCTAATTTGACTACAGGAAAACAAAGGAAAAAAAAGTTGCTAAAAATACTTCTTAGGTTTGTTTAACAGTGCCATAGAAATGCCACCACTGACAGTGTTAGCCAATGCGAGACAGGCCAGAAGCTGTGATTAGAGGCCTGGTGGCAGCAGCTGCATCCTGGCACTTGCTACTGGAGTTGGCTGGCTGCAGATACATCCTCATTAGACTTTCTCTGGGACCTAAAGACATGCAGCAAGTGTTGTTTGAGTGCACTCAACAGCCCAAAGGTCAGTTGTGTGCACCATCAGTGTCAAAATGCATCAGGATCAACGGGTCTACAGAACTGTCTGAAGCAGCCTTTTCCTGAGTGATACAGATGGGTGTGGAGGCGAGGGGAGGGTAAGATAACATGCTTCTATAGCCTCCGGTCTGTGTTATCATCTATATCACCCCTTCGGTCGTTTTATACTCGAAAGCTCCATAAAAAGTTCACAGTGTGATACTTTCCAGTAGATGATTGTTATTGTAAAAGCAGATTAATGACCTCAGGAGGCAGCTTTAATAAGACATTTTAATAATGTACCATCTCGTATGTCAACATTGTGACAGAGCAACATCCTTTTGCCAAAATCTCTCAGCCCGTTTTAGCTTGCTAAAGCCGAGACCCCTGCTGAACTCTTGTTAATCATAGATCAATAATGGATAGGGGGCGTATTGCAACTCATTTCAGCCCAGAATACTCATCTTTAAAGCAGCAGCTCCAGCAGCACGACTTCACTGGAGCACAAACTAAATAGGGCCATTAAAAGGAAATGGAAGAGGAATTTAAAAGTACAGATAAAAATGGAAACTTAAGCAAGGAATGATGAGTGAAGCAGAGAGAGGAGTCACTGCAGACAACAGACGATACTGAAGTTCAATGCAGTTTACACAGATATAGTTAATGGATATGAAGAAAGATTGATAAATATAGCATGCATGAAAGCCATGCTTAAATGATACATTTGTATATTATCTTACAGCAGTCTGCGATAATGGCCAGGAAACAGAACATGATAGTCATTAAACCGACTGTTTAGAACTGGAGTGCCTTTCATCAAATTCAAGCTCTTTTTCATGACAAAATATTAAGATATTTTGAGAAAACTATGCCAAATGACAATGAATAGTTTCATTATAACAAGCTTTCAAACCCTTACAAAAGAAGATGTTGTACTTCACTTTTTATCCTCTGCCAATGCCGGTGCAACAGACAACTGGCTTTTAATTGTCCATAATTAGCCTCACTGACACGATTTCAGCCCGCTGCTTCTCCTTGATTACAGGCTGCTAAAAGGGACATTGTACTTTCAGTCTGCGCACATGGTGTTTGGGAGTCGATGAACTGCATTCACTCATGAAGACATTTGTGTGTGTGGGAGTTGGATATTGTTACAGGTGCTTCAGGGTGGTCCAGACAATGGGGAAAAACAAAACAATCTATCTCTGTGAGATGGGCAGAAAGTTGTTCAGAGCAAAGGCTAACACAGTGAGCAGTAAATAAGTAAAGACAGACCATGTCCCAGCACAACAGGGGGACTGACTGATGTTTCTGGGATATAGGGATTTGAAGCAGTTGCTTTTGCTTTTGTTATTTCTAACTCTTTTTTTTTTTTTTTTTATGCAGACTTCTGTGACTTATCCTCACAATGTACCGGCCTTGATCTCTGCTTTTGTCCTCTAAAGTCCATACGGATAAAGTAAAACATTTAAAACATCTGTTAGCGTTCATTCTCTAGATATATTTTCCTTTTGTCAGAATGAGAAGTATTTGGCAGGGCTTTCTGGATGATGTTAAAGCTCACACTCAGTAGTTTCATACTTGGCTCAGTGCTTTGGATTGCACCTTAACAAATGCTGAAATGTAGCTCTTGATTAAAACATCGACTACATCTACATGCACAAAATATTCATTCAACTCTGAAAAATACAAAATCCCTAATAAGCTGTTTATATGGCTAATGAGAATGAATATTCTGTTCCATACTCCCTTTCACATGCTGCTGTGTATACCCTGATTAAAAATAGTTGTTTTTAAAAGTTCCCAGTGTCCGTCTTTTGTTCTATCAAATACCTTCTTGCAAAGGTCAGTTTTTCAATATCCAAAAACATGTTGATATTATACTGTTTAATACTTTTGTATTTTTCATTCTGAAAGAAAATGTGGCCTTTTCTTTGTGGATATTTATCTTTGCCATTGCTGAATGTAGGATGTTTTTACCTGTGATAAAATGTGCAAATCAGATTAATTTTCCAATCGCATTATATATATAATCCAAAGAATACTCATAAGATTGGAATAATAACAGCATACCTCCCATGTCTTAAACCTTAAAGTCCTAAAACTATTTCTGTGGCAATACCAGAAAATAGATTTTTCTCCACATCAAGCCTGTCCTAAATCCATCTTATGGATTTTTCGGTGAAAAGCAATTATTTTCTTATACTTGACTTACCAACTAGGGAGATTTTTAGAAAAGCTCAGCGTAAATTCAAAGAAAACTGAAGCAAAAGTGACATTTTTTTGCTAAATATATCAACAAGTAAATGTAAAAACCAGTGTCTATTTGTCAAACTACATGGGTTTTATTGGTAAATGAATTTTTCAGGGCATGATGGTGTTTTCATGTTCACTACTGAATCAGTGAACATCCAAATAAGTCACAACTGTTCCCACTGAACATTTGGAGAAACTGTATTTTACCAAATGATCTAAATGTATTAGTGGGATAAGAGGTTCCAAAGTTATTTAACATTTTAGATCAGTAGATGCTTTTGGTGCATAGAAAATCAGTTAAGAAAGGCCTCTTTTAGAATATCCTATCAGATTATGCTATTAACTCAGCAAGTCAAATTCAGAATACTCTCATATACCAAATAATAGTAATATAATAGTAGATTCATCGCTATGGTTTAACTAAGGAGTTACTGATATCTCACCATAGTGCTATGTTGCTTTTATCACTACGGCATCTACTTTTTTGGTTGTTAAGTTTAACGGAAAAAAGGGTGAGAGTGTGAGAAAAAGAGTGTGGAATAACATGAACTGATCCAGATTAGAGACACTGCAATTACATGGACCAGTAGGCCATTGTGACACCCTCAGGCTCTCTGGGATTGAACATTTAACACAGTACAGATGCTGAAAATGTATGTAATTTAAAAAAAAAATTTTAATTCCATATCTTAATGATGAATTGAAAAGCTGCTTGCTTTTGTAGGACTAGTATTTTTCTCAGTCCACAGGGTGTCTAGCAGATGCAAGTGCAAAATTACTCCTTGAGATGTTTTTGCTGAAGTATGGCATTTTATATCAAAACATTTAAGAACTAAAAGTTGTTTATAATAGAATGGATTTGGAAACAAAAGGGAAAAAAATGGCAGCTCTTGGAAAAAAAAAAGAGTAAAAATCACTGAATTACAACCACCAGTTTCATCAAGCTGAAGAAAATCCACCAGTTGTTGCAGCCGAATGTTTCTAGGAGCGGTCTCATGAAAACAGTACAGTGTACAATATCCCATGTGAACGGGCCAGTCCTGTAATTTTGCACCTCACTTGACTCCTGCCCTTTTCTCCACTCTGCCTCTCGTCCATGTCCTACAGACATTAGTGTTCCCTCTGGATCCATAACCTTTTCTTAAAGGTTGTCACATTAATCACGCTGCTGATTTCACTCCTCAATCTCCCAGTGTTATCTCCTGTGTTTATCCCTTGCCATGCTGTGCATTGTCTCTCTTCACTGCCCTCTACTTCAGGCGCTGCATATAAACAAGCTTCCCTCCTCTTCTTCACTCACTGTTTTTCTGTGTAACATCATATTCAGGTAAAAAAACAAGAAGAAAAAAAAACATGAGTACCAGCATTTTAAGTTTTAGAGTAGTTTTGTAATTAAAGATCTGAATTCAAAGAAGGAACATATTGTAAGTTGCTAAAGAGGAGATCAGTTGAGTAAAAACTGAGTGGGCTTTCTTTCAACACTGCATATTACTACACATTTTCTGACACAAACAGACTATAGGTCTCAGCAGAAGATATGGTATCTGGTTGTGCAGAACCTCAAGCCCCAGGACATGATGTGAACAGGACATCTGATGAGAGATCATGTCAGTTCCCTGCAGGACAATGTGGCTAAGGTAGTGGTGCAGTCCTCAGGTAAAGTACCTCAGCTTTCACAGACAGTTCACCCCATGCATAAGTGGTAAACAGATTTCCACTCTAATGGTTCTTCATGTAAGAGAAGGTTTCGAAGCTTGTATATGTGGTTTAAAGAACAGATCAGGGCAGAATTTTAGATTTAAGTTACAATCCAGAAGAGGAAATAATCGGAAAAGCACAGAAAATGCCAATTAAAAAAAGAATGCAGTGATACTCAAGCTTCACACTGCTTTTTTTTTTCTTAACTTTTTAGCTTTTTTTTTTGTTTGTTTGTTTTTTTAGTATTTCAAGTTATTATATTGCACTTCTTCAAGTTTTTCTTAAATGTGTTGCAGCCTTAATGTGAGGACTACATATATATGAAATGAGGATTCTGTTGGGTTTCTGTAAATTGGCTTAAGGGTCTGGTTTCGACCAGCTCTATATATAAAGTGTAATGACATAACCTTTATTATGATTTGGTGCTAAATAAATAAAATTTGATTAATTGACTGAAGATTGATGATCCAACAATACAGGAAATATACCATTTTCATACAGTCTAAAATGAACTCATGAAGACGAAGTAAAATTTTATAAGGCATTATTACTATGATTATTATGAATATTATTTTATCTCCATCTGTCTCTTATGTGGGGTTGTATATTCTTTTGCAATAGTGATTATACAATGATAACTAACCTCTACAATCGAATGTGTTAAGAACACAATAAGAAATGTTCTTTATTTCTTTGTCTAAATCACAGTCGTTCTTTTTTTATCTTGACTATCTGTATGGCTGTATGACTATAAATAAGGCACTTGTGTGTAATAATAACCCACAAAATGGCAGTTATATAAAGTTCACTTAAGATGCTAGTTTCTGTTTTTGTCATTTCTGATGTTCCTCCAAAATCTGCCGTACAGTATTGTGTCTATATGTATTTGCCTCCATATACGGATTCATTAAAAGAAAGGTAAAATAAATAAATAATAATAACCTTTTTTTAACAGAAATATTTTAAGGACCTTCATTCACTCTGTGTGTTTTATTTTTTTCATTTTGTGGTGACAAGGACAAAAGATGTCAGACTCAAAATTCCACAAAAAAATGTCCATACTGTGGGTTTGTAACCTTTTCTGGTCACATATTTTTCCACATTTTGTTTGTTTCCCTTTTTTTGTTTTTGTTTGTTTTTCTTTATTTTAAATTTTACCTGCTGTAGAGATACAGCTTGGGAGAAATATGTAGAAATTCAACATAACAGTTAATAAAGGGGGTAAATAACTTCAGCTATTTCTAACAGGAATGGATCAAATCTGAGAATAATAAAATACATTCAATAACTGATGTATAAAATTACAAAGCATAATAGCAAAACCTAATTGTGTCTTAACTACACAGAGTAGAGAATTTAAAAGTGAAATAAGAAAAGAAGGGAAAAGGCAGACATTTTAGTGCTTCATGAAGACTCCTACATTCACAGAGTCACAGCTCAGAAGACACTTGGAATTAGAAAAAAAAACAGCCATTGATACAATTAAAAAAAAAATGCAACTAACACTATAACAAGAAAGAAACAACAGCAATAACAACAGCAGTGGTTAAATAAATATCCCAAAAGCTTTATATTTAAATTTACAAATGACAACGTATAATTATCACTTTAGCTCTTTTCTGTTTAAAGCTAGCATAAAGGGGTTAGCATTTCTACTTTGAGGTCTGCCAAACATCTCAGTGTATTAGATTATAGAGATATGAACTAAAACTGAATTAAAGCAATGAGTCAGAAAAGGGTGAAATGGGATGAGAACCATTAGAAAACAACTTTTGGAGTCAAAGAAAGTGATACAAGTTAGAAGCATTGTTG
>JAPTYQ010000015.1:23914015-23926122 GCA_029814465.1 Ostorhinchus cyanosoma | reverse complement strand
ATCCTATCCTATCCTATCCTATCCTATCCTATCCTATCCTATCCTATCCTATCCTATCCTATCCTATCCTATCCTGTACAGTTTGCATGTTTTCTGTGTTCTACTGTGAATAAAAAGTACTAGTTTATGAAATTTGCAAATCTTTGAATTCTGTTTTTATTCGCATTTTACAAAGCGTCTCATCTGCAGTTAAATAAGAATAATGAAAGCATTTATGTGTCTATCAGATCTTTTTGCAAACTCTGTACATAAAACTTTTTATGAGAATTTTTTTTTTTTCTTCTTTTACCTGGCTGTCACCAATTATAAACCTGCAACCAATGCCATGCTCGGTTGTGTGACATTTCCAAAGAAGCAGGAAGAATTACACCTGAGAGCAGAGTGTTAATGTCATTGTACCAAAAAAAGACTAAGCCTTCACACACCTACATTTTGTGCACTGGCTGTTGTGTTGGAAGGGCAACAACCTTTGATTCCACTCTTCATTTTGCATGTTCATACAAGTGTAACAAATATGAAAAATCGTAAAAGGAACATAAATCTTTGCAATAAAAAATATGAAAGAGCAACAAATATATTGGGTGCACAGATGAATAAATGAATGAAATCTTTACTTTGAACGAACGGAACAATACAATAAATAAATGGGCCGACATGAATTTATATAATTTCCGTAAAGACTTATTCATTCTTAACCCAAATTCAACTCACTACCAACAAACTATATAAATGTATATTAACACAACATGCATATATGTTTATATCAAAGAATATAATAATTATCATTCATATAATTATACATAATCCACTATAAATTCTTTTGCACCTGCTTTTATCTGTTTTTACTGGGTTGGCTTTTGTTTTTTATCTGCTGTATGTAAAGTGTCTTTGTGTTCTATACAAATTAAATATATTATTATTATTATTATTACAAATATGCTAAATACAAAGCAATCTGATACAACCTATGATCTGCTATAATTTCTAATTATATACAACCTTCCTTATGATTTATACTATATATAACTATCTCAGTTATGTGTTTTATACAACCCACAAACTATATTCCTTTATATAAATATGATATATAAAATGTATACTCTATACATGTATTCCATTAAATATTAGTTGAGTTTTCTCCACCCCACTCTACACACTCAGTCACTCAGTTGTAAATGGTTTTTGTAGTCGTCTGAAAGTCTTCTAGCTCATATATTTGGGATTTTCTCCCATTCCTCTGTTTAAAAGGCCTGTAGTTCTGCAGTATTCTTGGTCCATCTCTTCAGACCTACCCACAGATTTCCAATGATATTTAAGTCTGGGGACTGAGAGGATGGTTCCAAAAACCTTCAGCTGGCGTCTCCTGAGGGATACACTGGCGGATGTCAGAGTTTGTTTCATATTATTATCCGTTTTTAAAATCTTACTGCTTTTAAGCTTCAACTTATTATTTTTTTCTTCTTCTTTTTTTTTTTTTTTTTTTTTTTTACAGATGGTGAGATGTTTACTTCCAGAATTTCATGGCATTTAGTGGGATCCATTCTTCCTTCTGCCTGTGTGATGCTTCCTGTGCCACTGGCTGCAACACAACCTCAAATCATAATAGATCCACCTTCATGCTTAACAGTCGGCAAGATGTTCCTTTCATGAAATACTGCTCCTGTTCTTTCCAAACACACATATGCTGATTGTGGCTTTGTGGCTCGTGGTGTTTGTGGTTTTAACCCCATCAGTCCACAGCATTTGTTCTCAAAACAGGTCAAATTTCTGTAGATGCTCCATTTTAAAAGCTGGATTTTATGATGAGGTTTTCTCCTACAGACTTCTCCATGAAGGTCTGCTTTGTGCCAGTATTACTGCACCGTCGTTATTGCGTTTGCTCAATCTTCCTGCAGGTTTTTTGCAGTAAATTGGGGGTTCTGATTTGCCTTTCTGACCACTTTATGAGCAGTCCTCTCCAAGATTTTTCCTACTCTTCCAGAACGCGTCTTGACCTCCACAGTTCCCTTCAAGTGCCATCTCTTAATTATATTTCACACCGTAGAAACTGCAGGCTGAATACACCTTGCTATGTTCCTGTTGCCTTCCACTGCACTGTGGGCATTAACAACTTTCATTTTCAGATTCTTACACTCCTTAGAAGAATCTATGGTTGCAGAGAGTTTGCACAAGGTTTGAAGAGTTAAATTATTAAAATATCTCTAAAGCAAACTGATTAAATTTGGAGCTTAAAAAAAATTGTAAGAGGAACTAGAGACTTTGACATAGAGATGCTCAAACTTTTACACATGCCACCAATGTGTATGTGGTTTTTTTTTTATTATACATTTTTATTATTTTATCTGCAAATTATGCTGAGGGATGCCCAAATTTTTTGCACACAGCTGTGCATGCACTGTAATGAGTAAGAGATGGTCTATGAACATCTGAGAGTGATGTTTTTGTTCAAATAAGCTAGATCTATAAAACTAATGCAGAAAAAAAAGGTATTTGGTTACATTTCCAACATGCCACACCTTAGAGAAAATGACTGTGTGGTATCAGAGCACTTAAATGTTCATGTTCAGGTTAAAGGGGGGATTCTATGACACAGGAAGCAAGTTAAAATTCTACGATTCTTATGTTCAGTATATAGTCTGCTGTTTAATAGCTTGCGTTATCAGACCAGGTTAGCCCATGCTGACAACTCTTAACATCATCATATGTCCTTGGACTGAGATAAAATTTCATTATGCTTTGTCCTTGCTGAGAGAAGATGTGATCTCCAGCTTGTGCTACATTCTGTCAGGGACATTCAGTGAAAATATGAGACTGTCAAAATGACCTTTCGCCAGGTATCACAGGGACATTTCTAATTGGCACTTTTTTTAGACACACAAAAAAGGTTGTCCCATGCACTATGTTGCACATTTCATAAAAGACAGTATTTTGTAACGTCTGGCTAAATATGAAATATAATATTGTTACTTGCTTGTTATTGATCTAGCTAATGTCTCACAGATTAAAATCCCCCATACTGGTTTATTTCACCACTTTGCCTTAAAATGATACAAGATCAATACCAAAGGAGGAAAATAAACCGCGTGCCTCATAGATATAATGTGTATAGATATAATCGATCTCATCATCATGCAACACTATAAGAAAGGTCATACCTCACAAACACTGAGGTTTCTCCTCAACTGTTCAATCGATAGTGACATTTTATCTACGCTGAGTTGGACTTCTACTGTAGCCGGTCAGGCATTTAACCTTTGACTGGAATACTGTCCATTCACAAATAAAAACACACCTACTTTTAACGCCTCGTATCATGCTTTTTCATGTTAGATAACAAAGACACACTTCAGTTCAGTTTCTCTAACAGACAGATTGAAACACACTCAACTGTTTGAAATTATGTGTGATCAAGCCATGACACATTTAGTGTCAGTGATTTGGTGCTTTCTCTCAAATTAGGTCATGTTGCGTGCACAATCTTGATTTTGGATTGTCTGTCCAGAATTAGATGGCTGCACTTAGCTTTGCTGTTCCTCCCTATCAGCCCAGATGGACCCACAGATGGACACAGCAACGTTCTATTAGTCCACCAGCTCATTCGGCAGCCAGCACGTCATGCTTCAGTCTATCGTATCTCTCGGTCCAAATCCCAGAATTAGATTTTTTATTTGCCCGCAAATCACAGATTCCTCGTCATTTCACATATGACAAACAATAAAACTGAAAGAGGCACAGTGTGCTGTGATGCTCACCAGATGGCTCACACCTCCAGCACGGCGCACAACAGCCATAAACGGATGCTATTTAGTTTTGAGGGGTATGCTTCAGATGCTTGTTAGTGTAGGGGAGATATGTACGTCAAGGGCTCTGACAGGGTCAGGAGAATCTCTTTCTCTCAGCTCTTATTGTTTGGAGTGATTCTGGTGTCAGATCCCCCTCCTGTCTCCTGCACTGCTGTGGACTGTTGCTATCCACTGAGAACGCCAACAGAGATAGGAATGTCTGACCATCATTATCAGACAAATGTAGCTAGAGCTCAGTCTTGCGTTGCAACATTTGATAGCTGCTTTTGCCTCGTACTCTGGAGCTATAGCTATCAGCCTGGGGCATCTCTAAAGTGTAAAGCTGTGCAAGTTCCCTGATCAGAAAGCGAGGAGGGACCTGGTGGTCTTGGTTCTTCACCTGATAACATCCACGGTTTATCTTCTTTGTGTCATGCTACTGTAATACGGTCTAATGGGAGACGTAGTCAGGCCTGGAGGGCCGACGGCCACACAACCTATACACATTTTGCTCGGCACCAGCCACTCAGAGCATAAAGTAATGTTCAAAGAGCAACTGAGAGCTCAAAGAGCATTCTCCAGCTCAAAGCTAGCAAATAAAAATATAAATATAAATACATTTACAGCATTTATTTGCAGAAAATAACAGCTGGTTAAAATAACAAAAAGTAATGAAAAGCAAACAATGTTCATATTAATTTTATAACAACAAAATACTAATATTTTTACTCCAGAGTCCAGAACTCAATATTTGGGGGAAAAACCCTTTTCAGTTGCAGCTTTCATGTGTCTTGGCATGCTCTCCACCAGTCTTTCACATTGCTATTGGGTGCTTTATGCTACTGCTGGCGCAAACATCCGAGCAGCTTGGCTTCGGTTGATGGTTTGTGAACATCCGTCCTCCTCTTGATTACATTCCAGAGGTTTTCTGTGGGGTTCAGTTTGAGGAAATTTAGAATGGTCTCACTTTTTGCAGGTATAATATACTGTATAAGATGGCAGTATTTTTTTCCCAAGCATTTGGCAAAGTATGAAGTAGATGTTGACGTATTTCAGTCTGGACCACAAACATAACTGACAACCAACCAGAAGACCAGCTGTCATTGCTGTCTGTGCCTCTAAGCATGACTGAAAAATTCAACAGCATTGATAACCACTCTTCCACGTACAAAATCACGAATGTGCTAAAAGCCAAACCCCCGAAAGTCGAAGAAAATGTAAAAGTCAGCACGAGCCCTACGCCAATACAAGACCATAAAATACAATTACAAAGCCTCAAAAACATTCTTGTCTTTATTTGCAGCCTATGCTTACACAGATCAGAGATGTGTTTTTCAATGCCAAAGGTACCCCAAGGCCCACATCTGCAATTTAATACATCTCACTACTTAATATCTGCTGCCTCAATAGTGCTGCCAGTTACATCAATATCTGTTAATATTCAAACCCCTCTTGCATTTTCAGTTTAATAACCTGAGTATTAAACAAGGCAAAATTTTAGCCACAAGTGTATCATCCTGGCTGGTTCAATTAAAGTTCAGCTCATTAAAAAATTACAACAAAATTCTCCCGAACAGTTAAAAAGACACTTGCTGTAAAGGATTCCCCCTCAGCCTTCCTGTAATCAGACTGCAGTGTGTAACTGCTGTCGACAGATGAGTGGGACTTTGAGTGCTTTAGCAGGCTCACAGACAAAGTTTCATTGACAATCTGAGTGGAGCGACTTGCTCAGTGAACAAAGGCATCAGCAGTGCTGACAGACTGATCACAGGGCTGCAGGGAGAAGGAAAAGACGCAAAAGAAACAAAGAGACAGAGAGAGATCGAGAGAGGAACGTAAGGAGAACAATATGTCTGCATAATATCTTTGCAGCTCACTCGCTCCTGATCCTCTCGCTGTTGCCCTGCAGATGATGAAACTTCATCACCATCCTTGTTACATGTAAAGCATTTGATGCAACAGGAGACCAGTGCAGACTCCAGTTATGTCCGCCAACCTTTAGGAAATCCCTCCACACTATCTCACTGCGCTCCGAACAATTCTGAACACATCAACTGTACAAAGGTCTCATTCAGCTCATGTGAACCACAAACAGCTCATAGTGTGATATGTGCCGAGTCGTAACAGTTCAATACTGCTGAACAAACAGCCAGGCTGATAGATATAATGCTGTGAAGGGGGCATGAAATAATCTCTGTAGCTGTTCTCGTAACACTGCACAACATAGAATTGACTTAATGGTTGAGTAAGTCTGCGACACCATAAGTCAGAATCCACGTCCTTTATATTCTTCCTTTGTTTATCTCCTCTATGAGGCAACTTTTTTCTCAGCTCGATTTAACCTCATCTTCCAACACAAGTAAGCTGTGGAAAAGTCTCACACTTCATTTACTCTTCTGCGGCTGCACCTTTATGACTCCCATGGGCTGGGGCAAAGTTGTTTTTTTGCAGCTCAGCAGAAACTTTGAAGCATTTTACTGCCACCTACAGTATATGCCTTTAATCTATAGGTAACAGGCCTGTATCAGCAAATGTCAGTATATTTTATTCACCGCCCCAATTTTTTTTTGCCCGCAAAACTAAATTACAAGATTCAAAACTGCACAGGAAACTTTGCTAGTGTGGTTTGTGATAATAAAGATAATGAAAGTAACCCTATTTTGTCCTTAGTGTCACAAAATATTGTAAAAAGTATAAACTGCAACTACATTTAACACATCTCATACTCCTAACTCTCCAAAGTGTGTTTTCACAGTGAACTACCAGACAAAGTTTTCCAATGTGCCGCACTCTTGTTCAACTCCAGGTAACCAGGGTACAAACTGTGACTCTAAAGCTGTACTAATCATGTGTATGAGCTACAACATCTGTTTCCAAGAATGAAAAGGAAATAATATTTCTATAGTGATTCTGCACCAGCTCTGAAACTAGCTTTTGAGCTTTGCCAAAATGCCCAAACCGTGCTGCGGGCACAATATGCCACAAAGCAACAGAGCCAAATTGTTTCTCTAAAGTGTTTTCAGTTAGAAAAATGGAGGTTAACAGAAAAAAGGCTGCTATACTTTGACCTCCATTCAATAAAGGGCTGAAGTTTTGCCAATTAAGTGGCCTTGGCATGTGAGGATTTGAAGACAATATCTTTACACGTTGTTCCCACTGGCATTTCACACGAAACATGTTTTCAAACATTGATCTTGCCTCACAGGGGAGACTTTATGCTACCTGCTTCCCAATTACTTGCATAGGCTTATTCCTCTGACACAGTCTCACAGAAAACACAGCAGATTGGCTGCTAGTCATGACAGAGAAGCTTAGCGGAGGTAAATTTGTGGGCAGGGTGGGAGAGCTGCCAGTTTCCAAACACCATGACTGCTGTAGACTGAGAGAGGCAGATTTACTGTCTGCACTCCTCTACAGGCCTCTCTCTGTTCATCCTGTCTTCAGTAGCTGACTGAAGACCTTGCTCGCCCAACAAAAACACTGTCAGAGATAGCTCAGCCAGGCGTGAAATTGATTTTGTATTAACAAACAAGGGGATCTGTTTCTCCCATACTGTTAATCAAATCATTTCGAGGAATGAGGGAAAGATGAGAGTAAAATCATTAACTTCCAACAGTAAATCAGGTTCACTGCCAACCTGTTGTCCCATTAACCCTGAAACCTGTTCAATAGCTAATTAAGGCAATTACTTCAGGCATGACACGCCAGTTAATCATGAATGACTAGCCCATTTATAGTGGTGGCTTCATTACCATTGGCAGTACTCACTGATGGCCCCCTTACTTTCTGTATGCACACAGCAAACACTAAGGATAAACATGACTATTGGTTTGCTTGCCTCCCACTCCCTATTTACAGGGCTATTACTGGAATGAATGTAGGTATCAAAAGGAGTGCACAGCATGTGTTCCATCTGCATAAAAATGTCTGAGAATGAAGGTCTGAAATTAAGGTTGGTTGAAGGTTTGATGGTGGTTTGGGGCTGCACCAGGGGGGATGAGTCTTTTTGGTTATTAGTATTCAGAGAGAACAGAAACAAAAAAAATATATAAACTGTAGACAGATTAAAGCTTCCTGTTCCCACCAGGGTTCTAATATGAAACTAAAATGATGCTAATAAAATTTAGTAATAAAACGACATAAAAACTGCACTGAACAATGTGACAAGAACTCAAATGAGATAGAATTGCAGGTAAGCCGGTATTGTTCTGCCTCAGTGTTGATAGTTCATGGTGTAGAGTGAATAACATAGCTTTACACAATATGTATATTTTAATTGACCTGGTGTTAGAACATTTCTTGTCTTGTTTTTGTCCATAGGGCTTGTATAAATGTGACATCTCAGATGAAAGAAATACCTGCAATGTCACAAAACTGTGTAAATGATCCACATGAACAGCCACCTGTGCCACCAGCTGTGTCAAGACATTATGAAGTGTATATATATAGCGTATGTTATTTTCTCAAAATTGCCTCAGAGGATAAACAAGATACATAGCATTTACACCGTATAATGAAATTCTCGTCTGCTATCCCTCCCTCCTCAGTAGAATAAAAGGTGACAAAAAAAGAGAAAGAAATGGAATATAAATAAGTATAAAACAGTCTAAGTGAATTAACAGTGACTGGGAATGAAGACAATGTACAGGGAGGCATTTTATACAAGTCACATGTCAAATCATAATGTTGTTGATAATACATATACAGCAGCAAATTCAAACATGTTTGAACCTTTTGTGAATCATGTTTTTAAATTGGAAAAGAAAAATCAGATTTCATGGTAAATGTGCCAAGATCTATTAAATTATTTGTACGTAGGGATTTAAGAACAAAAATTAGTAAAACATGTGGTTCCTCTACGAGCCCCGCTGATTTTTTAATCCTACATTTTTTATGTCATGCATTCTTCCATTGTATTTTTCAGCTTATACATACTAATGCTTTCCTCTTGAAAGTTAATGAGACTGAAATTAAAGCTAAACTTCATTAAAGAAAAACCCCTGAGTTTTATAAATTGATAAAATTGCTCAAATTTTGCAGAAATTGGAGACAGAACTGAAAGGCTGGAAATATGTGTTATAATGTATACTCTAACCATACTAGTACAATGTTTCTATAGTAAATCTTATAAGTTTCATGGCTTGTTACCAACACTTTGATCCTGTTGTTTCTATATGTTCATATACTGTACCTGATGGAAAAAATACATTTCATGGTAAATGTGCAGAGATCTCTTAAATTACTTACATATGCAAATTTAAGGGAAAAAAAAGTGGCTCTTCTATGAAGCTCAGTGATTTATTTTTTTTTGACGTCATGCATTCTTCCATTGTATTTTCCAGCTTCTACATATCGAGGCATTCCTCATAAAATGTAATGAATCTGAAATTACACTGTTGTGGGCCATAATGTTGGATGAGTTGTAGTTTCAGACATATTCCTTTTTTTTTCTCTTTTTTTTATTCCTGTTTAAACACATCAGTAATTACAGGGTACAATGATTATATACTGAGGCCCAGTTACACTTTATCTAACTCTAACCCTAACCCTTATCAAGAATAAATCACATTATCACAATTATTTCATGAGAAGAGGAAAAAATATCTTATGCCAACTTGACGGGCAATAGTGTACATAAAAAAATCTGACTTATAACTTGATAAAATTACAAAAATTGAACAGAACTGAAAAGTTAAATCATTTTAAAAAGGACATTTTCATTATGATACATACTGTAATGATACTAGTACTACAGTATTACTATAGGCGCTGTTATAGCATGAAGGAAATGTTCATGGTTTGGCATCAACACTTTGACCTCGTAGTCTCTTTGTCTCTGTCTATCTGGAGCTGTCCGTGGTGCTGAACAAGACTTCAGTCGCTCTCTAACAGTGTGATCAGTGTGCTCTGACACCTACCTTGTCAGCAGTTCCCATCCCATCTCGCTTGAGGGACTGAGTCTGACAGACAGCGACGCTGAGGGAGGCCCTTGTAGTGAACTGTCCTGAGTGGGAGTATTGATTTTCCTGTTTGTCTCCCCTGACTGCGGCAAGGTGAAGGCTAGCTGAAATAACTCCCTCAGCTCTGTGGCCCATTCCTCTCCTGCTCCCATCACTTCCCCCCGTGAAACTCGGCTATACTGCGGCTTCCCTCTGTAAGTGTCGGGGCATCTGCCGCAGAGCATTCAAGCCAGTCCGAAGCTGCTGTTAAATGTCACCCTTTCCTCTTCACTGCACATCAGTAACTGGTGCCGGCACAGCAGGACACCTCTCTTGGTTATTCTATTTCCATTTTCATCCATGAATATAAATTTCTGGACAGCCTGCCAGTCATGTCAAGGGGAATTTCATTCTGCTTCTGTTCCACTGAGCTGAAGCTTCCAAATATTGGATGGCGTTAAAAAAAACGGCAATATGTTTCTCTGTAGGTCTCACTTATGACTAAACAAAAAGCTTGAATTAAATACAGACCAGTGGCACCGCTTTGACTTTGATCTACTTTCACTTGAGTAAACAGCCAACAAGTTTATAGCTGTGATTGCAAGTGTAGTGCATTAATTAAAAACAGCGGCGGCGGTTACCCTCTCTTAGACGTTGTTTGTCTTCCTAGTGTGACAAAACACGGCTGCTCATCAAAGTCATGTATAAACAGGCTACTGTTTGCTCTAAATTATTGAGCTTCAGTGCAAAGATCCCGAGGGAGTGTGAGTTTGCGTCACGGGGAGTCTAATGTGTGATCTTAGATGGTCACACTTTCCATTTTCATGTAAATGTGACACAAATAATTCCCATGCTTAATATGCTTCTGGACAAGCTCGCTGTCTACATTCATCATGCTACATGTAACACTGACAACAGATTCTACGCAAAGACGATATGAGGCATGAAGGGAAACAAAGATAATACAGAGAAAAGGTGATACCGTAGCCTTGCTGATGGTCTAAAAAAAAAAACAAAAAGAGGAATCAAACAGTTTACAGTAGGAAGCAGTGCAAGAATGGAGCTTCCTATACCTAAAAAGGAAACCAGTAGATATCTTACAGGGACATCTGATCAAAGTTGAAGCTGTAAATTGATGGCTAAAGTCTTAAATGGTCCTTGTATAAACGAAATGGTGGTTTTAGATGTTTCCACCAATTATAGAAATCTCACACCGAACATTTTCCAAAAATATTCTCAGGCTCCGTTGAAAGCTTAATATGTCTTCAGTAATTGTTGCTTTTAGTGTATAATAAGCTTTTACTTTAGCTCTCACTCAGTACAAAAGATAGAACCCTGCTGTACAAAAACATATTATTTCCCAGCTTTTAACACAAACCCCCACTGGGAGAACCATTATAATGGTTAGAGTCAGATGTTAGCTGGTGTGAGCACACCCTCTACATGAAGACTCTAGCAGACAACAATAAAAAATGTTACATAGAGAGTTTTAAAATACTGAAGTGTGGAAAATAGCCCTTAAATTAACTTTAGCAAAGTAATTATTACAACCAAAGCCACCAAACCATTTTTGCTTGTATAAGTCATAAGATGTCAAGGTAACTGTTAAGAATCGAACCACAAAACCACAGGGACCAATTCTGCATGTTAACAAATTATAGGTTAAGAAATATTTTTTTTAACATTTACCCATTTCCAAGCAATGCATGGATGCTGGTTCTGCTGAGAAAGTGGTACCAGTATGTGAGCTAACTTAACCCAAGTCAGCACCTCAGGTCAATGGCGGCTCATGGGTCTCCACCTGCCCTTGTACAGCTCAGCAGTTCAAAGTGTAACGAGCACATTGACCCGTGGGGAACCACAGGTTCTAGATGTGGTAGATAATAAACGTAGCTCTGATACATTTCATTCCTTTACTTTCTTGGTAAATTCCACTTGCATTTTTAGTTGAATAACCTCTCAGCTGGCATGTCTGGTTCTGCACATGACACCATGGCAACGTGGCCCAATTGTTCATCTGTTGCTAGGTAACCCACTTCCATTCTATGATTCTATGATTCTGGGCATAGCAACATGATTGGCCATTTGGTGGCCATTGTATTCCATCTCCCAAAATATTGGTCTAATCTACTTGTTTTAGCTAGTTTCTTCCTTGACCAAAAATACATAAGTATACCAAACCACACCAGTCAACTCTTTACGGATTTTGTGTGATGCCTGAGACACACAGACAGAGTCCACTTCCCTTTTCATATATAAATTTTTACTCTGTCACATCACGTCCCTCAGGGAACAAATGCCTGAGCTGGAACCATCACTTAAGAGACAATATGATGCTAACATTTGAACATGTTAAGCCACTGTGTTTGTGTCTGCATAGTTTAAA
>JAPTYQ010000015.1:23900415-23913116 GCA_029814465.1 Ostorhinchus cyanosoma | reverse complement strand
CAACTTTATTTGTAAAGCACTTTAAAACAACCACAGTGGACCAAAGTGCTGTACAGAAAACAATTAAAACAAAATAATAAAATACAGAAACAATTAAAAGACCAAAAAACTGTACAGAAGAATAAAATAAAAAACAAGTAGGAACAATTATGTTTATCTTATAAATACAGCCAAACTCTTAGACTTCATGTCAAACGCTAACCTGAAAACTGACTGAAACCTGTTTTTTTTTTTTCTCTTGCAGAGTTGACAGCTGTAATGGTTTGTTGACAGAAAAACCATCAAAAACTGCCCAGCTGCTAAAGCCGATAAAAGTCTATCTCCTGTAGTTTGTACCAACATGTAACTTTTTTTATTTTTTTAAACATACTGCAGGAATCACTTTTAAAATATTGCATTTTGATTGTTTATTTGTACTACATATGGGTATTATTACATAATATTATACACGGTGTGTGTTTTCAATGATCTTAGCATGGCGACGCTTCACAGTCATTTCTAAATTACACTGATTCAATACAAACACAGAGATTACACTCCAGTGCACTTTCACTATTTCACTCCATCATTTTTATGTTTAGCAGCTTGTAATGGCAGTGCACCGGCCGACACAGACATGTTGTGATTTATAACGGCAGATTATGATAGTTGATGGTATGGTGGCTAACACAACGCAAAGTGACAGTTTTAGAGGGGAAAGGTTGACGGCTCTTTTTATGTAGTTCAGTCTAAATTTACAGATACGGCTGTTCTTGTAAATGATATGAAGTCAGTTTTCAGTGGAAGGACAATTAAATGTGTTGTTACAAAGGCTGCTGTTCATTTTTTTTCCTAATTAATAAATAAATACTTACCTTATTAAAAAGCCTGCATCTTTGTCTTTGAGACATATGGGCCCGTGGGTTCTGTATTGCAGGGGTGACACTAACTAGACGCATGTACACTCAGCAATGAAATCCCCAGGACACAGGGCTTCAACAGTGGATGAAGTAAAAAATTCACCAAGGCTTTTTCTCCAAGAGGATTTATCTCAAAGTTGCTTCAAACCCCTCCTTTCCTTTCTGTTCTTTTCCTCTTACTTTTTCTTTGGAACATCCTCCTCTAACAGAATAAATGGATGTGGTAGCACTCAACAATGCTGCTTTTCGTGGACCTGGATGGATTGCATGTAAGCGAAGAGATTGGTTTCAGTGTTCCCCGTGGACAGAAGCCTTTGGTGTTTGGTGATAAATGCCTCCTGTGTGGTAATACAGTGTGATTAACGGACACAGCCCACAGCCTGATCCCTCCTTTCCCTCCTCGGCACACCTGAATCAATCATCTACATGGAAAGACCACAGTCTACTAGAACAGCTGCTTAGAGCTTAGCTATCTCCTTTCTGACTGTGGAAGAAAAGGCTGTAGGACTCACTTTAAAGCATTATAAATACAAATAAAGCACACACCAATCACTTAATGCGTATCTTGTTGAGCAGGTATGAGTGTTCAGAAAACAATCTGAGCCCAAAAAAAAAAAAAAACTCTGAATTTTGATGAGATATGTTTTTGTCTGCTGTCATATTTGAGGTATATTTGGCATCACATAGCACAAGTGAGTTTACACATTCAAAGAATATTTTTTATGATAAAGTTTCCAACAGCGAGAGCTAAAAACAGTCCCATGAAAAACAGAAGTGATACCAGTGATATTAAGCGTAACCAAACATCATTACTGATTCAACAGATAATAAAGATCAAACAGAATACAATGGCAGAGACTATTTTAAAATGCGTTGGTTTCTACTAAATTATATATTTTATTATCTGTCTTTTTGTCATAACAGTAATACATGAGAAGTATTGTCTTTAATAATTATATACCATATTTTCCAATACTACTACTACTACTACTACTTCTAAGAATAAGAATAAGAATAAGAATAAGAACAAGAACAAGAATAAGAATAAAAATAAGAATAAGAATAAAAATAAGAATAAGAATAAGAATAAGGATAAGAATAAGAATGAAAATAAAAATAAGAATAAGGATAAAAATAAAAATAAGAATAAGGATAAGAATAAGAATAAGAATAAGAATAAGAATAAGAATAAGGATAAGAATAAGAATAAGAATGAAAATAAAAATAAGAATAAGGATAAAAATAAGAATAAGAATAAGAATAAGAATAAGAATAAGAATAAAATACCTAGACTTATAAAATTCCTAGACTTATACTGAGTTGACATTTGTGAAAAATTTGCTTGAAGAATACACTCACCTTGTAGTAAAGCAGAGGGGATAAGGTGGGTTAAATTTAAAGAGCAACTGAACACATGGATCGTCAGTGAGGAGACTACATGATCAGATTTAATATTATGGCCGACATTAAAAAAAAGGCTGCAGCAGCAGTTTTACAAATAGCCGTGAAACCATATCATTGGAGGGGAGATTATGGCAATGGCATAAGCAGTCAAATCAATCCCTGAGTATTTCTGTGCAAGTCGATAGAGGATACAGGTTAGGCCCATTAGTCATGTTGGCACCCTACATTGCATTTCCAGGCCTGAAACGACTGTTCAACTTCTCTGCACATTTGTGCTAAAAGCGCTCAACAAACCAAAATTGGCTTTTACAATGTATTGGTTTTTATTGGTGTGTGAAAAATTGAACCTACGCTATGATTTATACATCTGGCATTAATATGTGTGGATTTATACATCGTCTTGGATTATTATAAAACATAAAGGTATAATGTTCTCTTTTTTTAACTGTGAAAAAGCCATTTCCTGATAATTCACATGTACGGCTCAGAGGGAAGCACTCAAAGACACTTTTGAACATTGTTTCTCCCTCTGTAACATATTATAATTCACAGACATGCCTGGCATTACAAGTGAAGCTAATGCCTCCAGTGTTAGGATAATTTCCTCTCGCCACCCTCAAAGACAAAGTAAACAAATTCACAGCTCAGATTCTAAATACGAGAGGAAGGCCTTTCTCAGAATGATGAATGAAACTAAGTCCACTTCCCGTCACCGAATGAGAACTTAACTGATCCTTGGATTTGTGAGCAGGATTTAAAGCTCTTTTTTCTTTCTTTTTTTTTCTTTTTTTTTTTTTTGCAGACGTTCATCTGGCACTTTGGGAGTACTGACTTGCATTGAGAGACACTGGATTCCTATGATGAGGTTGATGTGCTGTATCACAACAAGTGCTGCAACATAATGCTATTTGTTCCACACCAGCACTCTGTGATGCCGCAAGATGTTACTCTGGTGCCATGCTGTTGTTAGATTTCCAATCTATAATTGTTATATTATGGTTTGGGACCAGATTATACTGCAATATCATAGGCAGGCGTTTAGGAAATGTATTTTCTGGAGGGAAATCATCTGTTGTTCAGCAAATATGGAACATAACTAATCATATATTATATGTGTCTGATGCTAAATAAAAGTTGCATAATAGTAAAATGAGGCTCCACATTATATTTCATTCTAAAATACTGTTTCCTAGAATTGTTGATGCGACATATCATAGGTTGAATAGGAATGTAGCGTATGCATTTTCACTGAATTCTGGAAATCAAATAGCTTTAATGATTTAGAAAAGCAAGCACCTATTTATAAATGCAGGAATTTAAGAGGCAATCTGGACAGCAATCTGTTCTGTGAGATTATTCAAATCTCTCTCAGTCTTTCTGATGCTGCAGCACAGAAAAACTGCAGAGGACACCAGCACTAAAGACTCCACTGATTGAACATATTTAAGCCACAGTAATATCAAAATGTCGGGAGCTTTATCTCACCTGAAAACACAGCGGTGGCACTCTCATACAGAAGATTATGCTGTGTGAAGGTGACTCTACCTGTGCTTACACTTAAAGTGTGCCAGGTACTCAGTCAACCCCCTGAATCCAAATTGGGGAACCACATGAGGCAGGCAGCCCCAGCCTACCCACAGTAACTTACCTGTCACCAGCTTGCCCCAGATAAGGACAGATGACCTTTCTCTGGGTTGTTATAATAAATCAACTCCAGAGGTGGTTATTCCTGGTATAGTGTTTTCGTCAGGCTTTACAGTTAACAACAACAGGAAAACACAGTTGAAGCATCTCTGTTGAATATGTCAATCTGTCAAATGTAAAAAAAAAAACAACTAAAACTACGAGACGGAGAAAGTGAAAGTCTCTCTATGAAGTAAGTCCAACTAAGCCTCTTTTATTTGATCTCTCCCCTGAACCTTCTATTGTTCCTCAGTACTCCCTTATCTCCCCTATTGTATTGAAGTGTGGGGAAACACTTACCAATGCTCCATACATCCAGTATTTAAACTACAAAAACCAGCAGCGAGGATCATACACAAGGCTGAAATTCTAGCACATAGTAATAATCTTTTTATTTAATTAAACTTATTAAGATTCATGACCTTATATTATAATATTATACCTTGTTAATCTTATTTAAAGTGTGCAACAAAAGTAAAAAAAAAAAAAAATCTCCTTCTTTTCTTATATTTAAAAAGCGTCTTCAGTAAAAACTTTTGCTGATTTATGCTTAATGTAACTCTATAATAAACCAAAACAAAGCATGTAAATATAAATACCTCCAAAATACGACTGACCCTAAACCCCACATGGCTGATATACACATCATGCAAACTGCCCGATGTATGATTATTAAATTATCTGAGAATATTGGAATATGCTGACTACAATATGAGTCAAATAGGCAAATATTTTGAAATATGTTTGTAGGTATTTTGAACATTTGAATTTATTAAAGATTCTAATGTAAATTGTGTCTCTTATCACATGTTTAAAGCCCCTGTTTATGAGCTGAGGACTGCTTTTGGGGTGTCCTATTACAAAATGTATCTGGTAAATGAATTGTTGATCTTAACTGTTTGTATTAATTTTGTAATAAATTGAAGATTGACTGATAAATTTCTACCGAATAACATACAAAGTTTTTATGCAGTACAAAGTTTAGCAGTTTATACAGTACTTATGACTTTAAAAGCTTTGGAAGTTTTATACGACCTAAGGTTCAAACTGCCAGGATGGGCTTTTGTGTGTCTGTATGTGGGTGGAAACTGTGGAAACTGTGGAACAGCCGGGATCTTCATCACAAGCAAAATATCCACAGTTTTAAAGCACTTTACAAATGGATGGTCTGGTCACAGTACAGGGAGGGCGGGGCTTATTGTTAATTGCTGGGTCATTCCATCCTTGGCTCTTTTGTACCTTTCTCTGGTATGTGTTTGCTGTTGTTTATTATTGTTGGTGTGTAATTATTGTTGAAATATATTGTATTATTAGTTATACAGACGATCAATTAGACAGTTACTATGAACAGATGTAACTTTATCATTAAGGAAACAAAAGTAATGTGTTATGTTGTATAAATGACAGGTGGGGGCGGGGTTTAATAAATTTTCTTCTTCCCACTCCTTTTCGAGCAGTATGCATTGAATTTATTTTGTTATAACTAGTGTACATGGCAATTATTATGTTGTCTTGATCACTTCTATTCATTAATGTATTTACTCTGCTATTAGTTCCTTGTACGCATTAAAGTTTATTTTTTTTCTTCAGCTCAAAACAAATAAATGAATGAATGAATGAAAATCGATGGTTATATAGTGGAAGTCCATTAAGTGCATCTGTTTAAATAGATATAAACATAGAAAGCCTCAATACTAACATGCATATATGCAGTATTTTTCAGTTTTATTTTGCCTTTTTTTAATTAGTTTGTGGCACTTCACGAATCTGTATAAAAGAACAAGTCTAAAGCCAAATAGATTTGTAAGACAAAGGCTTTAGCAGTGAAAAAAAGACAACACTAAGTATCTTCAGAGCAATATTCATGAACTTGCTGCTTATGCAGCCTCTGATTAGCAAACAATAAAGAATTTATGGTAAAAAATCCTCAACTTTTGCACAATTACTTTTTTTATAGAGTGTTTATAGAACAGAACAAGAATGTTCTTCTCACAATTAGAGGGAAAACAGAGCCAAAGTTAATTGCCCCTCTGATAAAAGGAGCACTTCAGCAGCTCAGCCACCAAAAAGGCCTCGTGGGGATAATAAATGAAGAACCTCTGAATCACTGCACCAGCTGACTCATTCTCATCACACTGATGACTACATTTAACTAGATCAGTATAAGGTGCATCACATCTTGTCTTTTTTACCTCAGTCTAGGGGGTGATTTCACTGTGATCAAAAGCTGACTGAGATGAAGAAGTTCAGCTCCATGACAGCATATCAGGGATCAAAGCTATAATGATTGCACGCCGTTAAGAATAAGAACAAAGTATCCATCATACGTTGTGGCATGGAAAATTCCGAAAACAACATTCGCTTAAGCCAAAACATTTTGGGAGTAAAATCCTCACAGTGTCATTGTTTTCAAAGAGGAAACTGTGAAATTGTGTCATAAAAACAAAATGCTACACTATGGTGCCTGACACTACAAGGCAATTTCAAGCCAAAGGAGATTCTACATCTGCCCAAATCTCACAAACCAGCTTCAGGAAAAGTGTAACTGGAGCTTGAAGGTCCAGCCACATGACCAAACACCACCCTTTAATCACACTATAAGTGCTGAATCAGACGATTGGAGAGTCATATTTGCCGGACCAGCAAGTATTTGACAGCAGCATCAGAGAAGCCGCATGCCGGCTCTGGCATGCTGCACAGCTTTCATTACCCAGAGTGGCTTTTAGAGAAAGACAGTAAGCCCCATCTATACTACATCTCAAATAGTTTCAAGTCTAATGGACAATGACAAATATCTATAACAACTTGTGCACAGGAAAAGGTTTTTATTTTTTTGGAAATGCCAGTAATGCAATGACCTATAAGGTTATTCAACCAATGCTTTCTGAACAATTGAGTGCAAAGAGAACTCCCTGTTTGTGGGATCAAACATCAAGCAGCAGATTTTCAATATACGACAAAGACATTAATCCCATTTCCAATAAAAATACATTGCACGCCAATAAAAACAGTGCTGGAAAAAATAAAGACAGCCATATTATTTTTTATAGGTATGTTTGATTAAAATTAATGTTTGTGTTTATTCTAGAAACTAATGATTAAAATTTCATCCAAATTGCAATTAAAATACCCACTTAGAGTATTTGCTGAAAGAGCCAGAATAACAAAAACAATGCTGTGAAAATCCCAGTGCAAAAATGAGAAGCGTTCGACTTTTTTATGGCTTCTGACGATCCATCTTCCTCTTCATCATATTCTAGAGGTTTTTAATGATGTTAAAATCTGGAAATAGTGGAAAAAGTCATTTGATTCTCATTATTTTTCACCATGTGGCTTTATGTGTTTGTCAAATGATGCATCCAGGGAAATGTATGGTTTAATTATCAATAGACAGAATGTGATTTCCAATCTAATTCATTATCTATACTACAAATAAATATCACATTTAACCCATAAAGACCCAGTCTTACTTTTGTGACAGTTCCCAAATGAATTTTTCTATATTTTTTTAGTCATCATTTTAAAAAAAATAATATTATCGTCTGTATTTTGGATTTTTTGGTGTAAATCATGTATTTTCCTGTATTTAATTCACAGATCATGTAGGTGTTCATGAAAACTCAGAGTAAATTCAAAGTTAATTACATCAAAACAGACAAAAATGAAGAAATAATGGTGTTTGCACATTCAGCACGGAGCCTCTGAACATCCAAATGGGTCATATCTGATGACCCTGAAAAGATAACGAACTACATTTTACACCAATTATTTACATGTATTGATAGGATTAATGGATCAACAGGTATTAACCCATAAAGACCCAGCGCTACTTTTGTGACGGTTCCCAAATAAATATTTCTCTATTTTTAACTTTTCTTAACTGATTTATCAGCAAGTTTTTAAATAATATTATCATCTGCATTTTGCATTTTTGGGTGTAAATCATGTATTTTCCTATATTTAATTCATAGATCGTGTAGATGCTCATGAAAACTCAGAGTAAATTCAAAGTTAATTACATCAAAACTGAAAAAAATTAAGAAAAAGTGATTTTTTCAGCAGCAACAGTGCTAACTGAATGTAAAAACAGCTGTCATTGATCCAACTCCATAGGTTTTAGTAGTGAATCAATGTCGTAGAAGATGACAGCGTTTCCACGGTAACTACGGAGCCTCTGAACGGCCAAATGGGTCATATCTGATGACCATGAAAAGATGACGGAGTGCATTTTACATTAATTATTTACTTGTAATGATATGATTAATGGATCGACAGGTATTAAACAGTTTAGATCAGTAGATGGTTTGACTGTTTGGATTTTTATGGGTTAATAGGAGATAATGGTTACGTAAAGGAACTACTACACTACTTTAATTATGATTTTAGAAGAAAAAATGCAACTAAAGACAAAACATTTAGACATTCTCAAATGAAAATGCGATAAAAAAAAAAAATCTAATAAAAACGAATGCATGACACGTCTTCTGCATAATCTTATTTGATTTCTATTTAATCACTCCTTTGACTGTTTAATTTTCTTCGTCATGACGGCGAACAAGTGCTTGACATATGCTGTTGCACCCTCTGCAGAGGTAACACTTAATTATCAAACCAACTGGAATACTGCTCAGGCCTGCCAGCGATGACGACTAGAATTAATGACACATGAAAAGCAATCCCGCGCCCTGAAAGTCCAAGGCCTGCAAGGGCACACTCTACTCTACACGATAAACATCCCATCTTTGTGATGAGCCCTCACTTCCTACAACTACAGATACGGTCCAAACTGTAAATCTGCTGGGCTCCCTTCCTTCAGGTTCATCTCTGTCCACATGGCAGCCATTACCCTGCTTCCCTGAGACTCTGAGCGAAAAAGCAAGTATCTGAAGTGCGACAAAAGCATGTACTAGTAGAGTATTTCTTATTGATTAGTATTATTTGTGCAGTTATTATTGGAGTACATTTAAATTCAGACGTATTACATTTGTATTGCTATATCTGTGGGCTTAAAGCAAGAATTCTACTTTCCTCATTAATTCAGTTTAACCTTTTCATGCGTGACATTCCTACAGCGGACAGTTATTCTGTCTGTAATTAAAGCTACATTATTTGCAGTAATGAATCCAACTTTTAATTGATGTACCACTGCGTTTTCTAATATTTGTTAGGCTCACTTTACCTTAAATGCTGCTGTGACACTTCAATTTCCCCAATGACGGATAAATTAAGTCTTATTTTATCCTGATATATTTTTTAATGAATCCAAAATATGTTGTTACAAAGAAAGTTTTTCATAATTTACAGTTTAGGAACCTCATAGTTTTGGTCATTTTATTTCAGTGAATGAAGTTACCCATTCATGACATTCACCACACATTTCACATTGAAATTCTATGTTTTCTTAACTCATAAAGACCCAATGGTAATTTTGCGGCTGTTCCCAAATGATTTTTTTTTCACTAAATTTAACCTTAATTTAACCTCTTAAATGATTTATCACCATTTATTACAATATTATCCTTTGTGTTTTGCTTTTTTTCAGTCAAAATTGTGTATTTTCCTATATTTAATTCACTAATCATGTAAATGTTCATTAACGCACACGAGTAAAGTTGAGGGTTATTATATGAAAAGCAGAAAAAAACTGCAGAAAAAGTGACTTTTTCAGTATAATCTATCATTAACTGAACATAAACCAAGTGTCTCCATCTGCTGCCATTGATCACACTCTATGGGTTTTACTGGTGAATCAATGCTGTAGAAGAAGACAGTGTTTCCATGGTAACTACTGTACGGAGACTCTGAACATCCAAATGGATCATATCTGATGACCACGAACTGCATTTTTCAGCAATTACTTACATAGATTAATATAATTAGTGGATCACCAGGTATGATTTTGGTCACTGGTGGCTGTTTGGTTCTTTATGGGTTGAATCAGCAACATATTCTCTTTGTGGGAAGAGCTTTATGGATGCATTTAAACTTAAAAAATGTATACTATTACACATTAATATACTGATGCATGGAATCTACTACAATGAATAGCGTGTATTATGCGAAAGAAATAAGATATTTATGAAATCACCTTGAATGTTTCATGTCAAAAGGACTAGTTAATTAAAAAATGATGCATGAAAGGGTTAATTTCTTGTGGTTATTCTTTAGTTTCTCCCACATGCTAATATTGTAGATATCCAGCAAAGTCTTGGTCAGGTACTGGATATAGCAGTGGACATGCATCGGTTTGATCAGAGCTTGAGTAGTAACGACTACACAGTAATTGCAACCCTCTCTGCATCATTTATGATGAATAAAATATGATGTGGGGTGTTATTCAGCCAGGGATTAGTGCGTGTCCTCTGTGAGCCATGTAAGTAACAACGTTCTATTACTGTTCCTGCACAAATGTGGTAGGAAAGTGAATGTTATTTTCACAAGTGATGGGGGGAAAAAAAATAAAAACAGTTGAAAACACCTTTGATAGTTCAGTTGTGTAGCAAAGGTGTTATGAGAAATTAGAATAATTTAAATTAACACATGATACCAGCCAAGCAGATAATTCCTGCCAAGTGCCGCTATTCCATCTTAAAGTAGATTAACAATTAATACTGTTGACTTGTACAGAACCACACCTGGGACGTATCCTTCATATTTCAGGAGAGTGACTGAAAGCTTTTAGTACCACTTCGATACGATACCAACCAGGCCATTTCGAAACTGTTTACTCCTTCCACATCAGTGTTTTGTCTTTCCGTTTCTTCCATAACAATATATGTAGATTTACAGCCAAATTTTCCAGGCTGTTCATATGCAGTAAAAACTTTGATCTAAACGCGAATGTCCAAAATGAGTAGAAATATACCCTTTGTCATTGTTCTAGTGTATGTTTCCATCTGTTTTCCGCTGCTCCATCAAAGGCTGGCATCTATACAGTAACATGCATTGGCTCTGGTCTCTTTGTACTTCTGAAGCAAACATCCATTATGCATAAGCAACACGAAAGCGGCTAATGAAGATTTTATAATTGATAAAAACTGCGACATCAGCATATGCATAAAATTATCATGAGGCTACACTTAAAAAGGAAAGACCTAACATGAAAAGGGGGAAAAGATTGTACGTTGTGACCAAAAAGAAAAAAAAAAGAGCGCTTGTTTTAAAGACTTTACGTGGAATGCGTTGCTCTGGATGCCATTTTTATCTCCACGAGGAGGATAAAAACACTGATACGCACGATAAATCCATGTACCTGCTAAACTAGTGGCGCATGAATGGAATAAATAAACCTGTATTTATTCTACTACTCATACCAAGGATGTTTAGTAAAGCTATTCACAATGGATTTCTACAGCAAAAAATTCTGAAGACAAACTGCTATCACTAATCTGTCCTTGGATTCTGCTTAAAATATTTGATCTGGAGTCCAAATGTTAGAGCTGACATGATGAACACCAGTAAAGCATCATTTAACAGCAGTTCTCTGTATTTTGGGGTTAATTTACTATAACGGCAGAAGACTTGTGAATAATTAAAGCCACCAAGAATCGTTTCAATGCTAATTTGATAAGTGAGAAGTTCAGGTACGGTTACTTTTCAGTGACTTCCTCTCTCGGTCTTTTAATATTTAAACAAATCATGCTTATATATTCTAAGACAATATCACGTTTAGGTCGCGGCTGGAGAAGCACAGTGTCTTTCTCTTCTGTAAAGTGGTTTGGGATCATGTCCTGGTTGAGTGACCTTGTGCTGACATGGAAGATTCTGTTTCTCAGTTTCTGATGTGTGACAAAGGCTTCATGTGGCTCTGCAACAGCCATCAGTCAGCAGTATAACATCTTCAGTTATTTTTTTTTTTTCCTCCATAATAATCTGATAGCTGCTCGGAAGAGAAATTTCTCTGTCAAAATATTGCCTATTATAAGACATGCATAATTTCCTAGACAGGTAGGAGACTAACATCACTGATTATTCAAGGAAAACTGTATGCCTCAGTGTAATGACTACAGGCTGCATGTTTGATAATCAAATTTCCTCACCTCAGACCTGCAGTCATAACAATAAAGCTGTTTTTACTCTGTGACAGATGTCCTGCCAGCAACAAAATGAAAACTGATAAAATACTGAGCTTGAAAACTGAACGCGGTGGCTTCGTTCTGACACATTCAAATTTTTCTTTAATACCAACCTGATATCTTTAACTATATTTCTAAAAAATATACATTGCGTGATGCTATGGTAACCGAAGAGTAGCTCTTTCTTTTATAACCCATTATATATATATTTATCCATTACTTCCTACGCTTACAAAATAAATGTTTAGTGAATGAACAGGTTAATCAAAATGGATTCCAGCACCTTCCTTCAGTTTGAGCTCTCTGTGGGCTGCTCAGCAAACCATTTTCATTCAACAGACAAAATAATACCATGACGCTCTCAACAAAGCAACTCAAGAGGACAGCACTTAGAGGTGTGTTTCTCCAAAAAGCCCCAGAAGAGAGCGGGCGTGCCTGCTCCACTTGTCCCCTGACTGACAGCAAACTCCAGAGGAGCCACGCCGCGGGACGCACACGCTGATCCACTCTGACATGCCTGACCTTTCCTGGGCCGTGCGGCGGGCTCACTGTGTAGCTTACCCTGCCCGGCTGAAAAGGCCATACAATGCCACGCAGACATTGCCACTGATGCCCCCCACCCGACCCCCCCTTCTCTTCC